>CAJUYI010001409.1:0-55414 GCA_910591695.1 Galerucella pusilla
GTCGTGCCTGTTAAAAGGCGAAGACCTAGACTTGCTGAAGCCCAAGTACCTAAGTTCAACGACGCTCCATATACCTACAGAGTAAGATGCAGGGCACCAGACAATGATAATATGATGGACATTCAGGTCTGTTACAAAGCATTTATATCCTTGCATGGAATAACTCCCCGCAGAATTCAAACCATACAGACTAGTTTGAAACACGATGGAAGTGCCCCCAGAGATGGCAGGGGAAGTCACGAAAGCAGACCTCATAAACTTACGAAGGCTACAATCACTAAAGTATGTGAGCATATTTCATCGTTTAAAGGCAGATCTAGCCATTACAGCCTGGCTAAGAGTAACAAAACATACCTTTCTGAAGAACTTAGTGTTTCTAAAATGTACGACTTATTCAAAATTAAGCACCCAGAAACCAAAATATCATACAACCGCTACAGAGAAATTTTTAATGAAAAATTTAACATTAGTTTCGGTTATCCACACTCAGATACTTGCTCTCAATGTGATGAAATAACTGTGAAGGTGAAAAATCTAGAATCAAAGTTGTCCAAAGCAAACGATAAGGATAAAAAAATTATTTTGAGTGATCTTAAGAAACTTGAAACAGAAAAAAAAGTACACATTGCCAGAGCTACTGCATTTTATGACAGAAAAAAGGCATCCAAAAGATCCTCAAGACAACAAGTAGACTTGGAATCAATTTGTATGGATTTCTCAAAAAATTTGCCTATTCCTAATATTTCAACTAATGATGTCTATTATAGCCGTCAACTATCATTGTATTTGTTCAATTTGCATGTCCTCTCTAATCAGCAAAGTGTTTTTTATGCATACAGTGAAATAATAGGGAAAAAAGGAAGTGACAACGTCTGTTCTCTTCTACATCATTACATCTACAACTATTTACCTGCCAATATCAAACGCCTTCAGATATTCTGTGATTCTTGCGGAGGGCAGAACAAGAATTACACAGTTTTTCGATTTTTGCACCATGTCGTACACTATGAGAGAAGGTTAGAAGAGATTCAGATAACGTTCCCCATACGTGGCCACTCATACATGGAGTGTGACAAAGATTTTGGTTTGGTTAACCAGAAATCAAAAACAGAAACTCCGTCCGACTGGATTGATGTATTACGATCATCTAGAGTAAAACCTTCCCCGTTTGACGTGGAAGACACAAACCAAGACTATTTTCGTTCTTGGAGGACACACCTAGAGCCGCTCTACAAAAATAAAAAATGTCCTTTTCGTTCCAGGCCTATAAGGGAAATAAAAGTTTCTGTTGACCATCCTAGACTAGTATATTATCGCGTTTCATACAATGGTGCATGGGAATCAGCTGATATTGTTGGAAAGCCTTTCACATCCAACCAAAGTGGCGAATTTAGTCTACCGGAAAAGCTGTATAAAGGTACGTTATTTTTATAGTTCAACAAGTTTGTATAAATATTTTTATTTCCCTAGACTTACTGCCGTTTTTGTAAGAGAAATAATTACAAATAGTTGACAGTTACTTGGTACATCGTAAACGTCGCTCACTAGATTAATACATTATTTCCGAACTTAGTGCAAAAATTCATAAAGTTTTTATAAAACTGGCCATAAAATGAAACTGGTTTTGAAAATCTTGAATTTTATTCCAATTTATGGGTTTTCAGAACAAGCAAAACTTTATCAAGAATGACATTTTTCACTAAAACTAATATTTAAACATTTTTCATCTATGTTGAGATGGAACGCGGTAAACAATGTCTCAAGAATGGCAGCGTATCAATAATACAATAGTTACTACGTCTGAACACCTGCCTGTGCTGAGTCGCGGTAAGATATGTCTGGGTAGAGAGAGCATTTTTTCAGTCATTCTTTACCGCGCTGCAACACCATGTATGTGCTACAGCATAGTAAACAATGCCAATACGCGTCCGGAACATGAAGACTTTTGGGAAGAATCATTTCGTCTTATAGATACAATGAAATACTTTTCATTCAAAAAGAATAAGTATTTGATTCCTCCTTTTTCAAAAAACTTGAAACACAATCTGCGAGAATTTATTCATTTGAGAAAAAAAATAATAGAGAAATATAATTTTAAATATATACTGACAGCTGCCTTCAATCAGGATCCACTTGAAAATTTCTTTAGCTATATTAGAGAAAATTGAGTTACAAATACAAAACCAAGTGCAATTTATTTTATTGGCTCTTTTAAAGCAATTGTAACAAATAATTTTATGGCAGCACATTCTCCAAACGCTAACTATATAAAGGACTACAGTTATGGTTTGGATAAGTTTTTCAACAAGTGAATTAGTTCCAAACATTTCACCTTCAGAAGAGCAGCTTTGTAACACCCCTGTAGTCCCTAATGAAATATACAATCAAGGACATACGAAAACTGGAAAATGTACAATGCAGTATATGGTTGAAACAATTGGGAAAATTTTGTTGAAACAAAATCTCACCAAAAACTGTGATGTGTAAAAAGTTAATTTTAAAAAGACATTATATTATGCAATATTAGTTTGAGTTTTTATTTTTGGCATCAATATGCAATATCTGTTAATTTTCGTTGACTTCCATAGACTTTCATTCTCGTCAATCAATTTATTTTGTGCTAAATACTAGGTGGCAGATATATATGATATCCGTTCATCCGGCATGCAAAAAACTGCCGTCCGCACTACAAAACAAGTGAAAATGCGGCCATCCTGAAAGGGTTAATGAAAATTTCACAATTCTATTTTATGTAGTTTTTGAGAAATGTCCATTGGCTGTGGTAATGGAAAGCCTTGTATAATAAGTTTCCGATGGTATGAAAAAAGGGTTCCAAATTCAACCCAATCTCGCTTTTATTGTTAATATTCAGAACAACCACAAAATAACTTTCAAATTTCAAGTTAATGCAAATATGCAATTATGATTGTTCCGAACACAATACACAATTATTGTGGATCAAATGAAATCAAATTATACTCCTAATAGCAAATAAGTATTATACAGAGAATCTAAATCTGAAAATTTTAAATAAGTAGTTTCAGACATTGATCTATCGAATGAAAATACGAACTACTTTCGGCGACTCCAGTTATACCAGAAGTTACAGTCAACTTCGGTATTTTAAATGGAACATCTATATTCACTATATTCATATTGTCATTGTTTAAAATTGTAGCAATAAAAAATAAGCACTAGTTGACGAAGTAAACTTTTAAACCGTGCAACAACCTACTTTTGACATTCATATTCATAAATGGTAATAGTTATTTTATACTATTAAGATGAATAAAGACCAAAAAATCTTGAAAACTGTTACACTTAGGTATGAAGAAATGTTAGGAATATTTATTCTAAGTCTACTATAGAATTGAACGAGATGTCATAAAAATGTTTTCAATTTTTTTCATTCTACAAAATTGAAGTTAATTTTTTTGGGATATCAGAGAGTTATTGGAACTTTTATAAGGTCAAGCAGTAATAGTGCTGCCCTTAAAGTGACATATACGCATGCGCATTTGATGTTTTAAATAATGGAAACATTATTAAGGTTGGTGCTTGTCCTTATTTGTGCGCGATTACTGCATTGCACTACCCCGACTTTATTTCATGTTTTCCAGTTATTATTCTGCGGTTTTGCCCTAATGCCTAATGTGCCATGGAAAAAATCACCCACTTTAATTTCCATTGGAAGATAATGCGTCCTTAATAATAGTTAGAGAATTCTACCCAAAATTACAACTTTAAGAAATTAGTATGTGGGCGAGAATATGTTTCTTGAAACTAAGTTCGATACGGTTAATCTTGAAGAAGGTCCAAAAGTTAAGCAGTATATTATTAAACAATAACCATTTTGGTTTTTTGAATTTCAACAACTTGATGGCCAGGCAGCATATTTATTTTTCTGAAAGATTTGTTGTTGATGTGAATAAAGAATGCAGACCGAAATAGTAGTTTTTCTATTTGCGTGCAGAAAAGTTCACCCCGAATTATATACGGACCACAGTTTTCGGTGGTCTTCGTCTACCATATTGGCAGATAGTGGTGAAGGTATTACCAGTATAAAAAGGTTGGAAGGTTGGAAATTGACAGCCTTGGCTGAAGGGTATTTAGAAGAATCAACGGAAATGCGGAGAAAAATGTCTAGCAAAATAATATCCACCGACACGGAACATGCATATGGGGCTACTTATTCCAGCAACAATTTTGTCACAACCAGTCTCTTGACACAAAAAATCGAAGCAACAATAGATTCACCAACCGATCTTATTGAACCAAAAAAACTAATAGCATCAGCGATCCACTTACAGTATGCATCAAATTGCCAATTTATTATTAATATTAATCATAAGTAGTAGAATATGTTGTAGTTTCTCTTTATGCTTTAATAAAAATTAATAAAATTTCAATATCTTGTTTCTTTATTTTTACATGTTCCGCACGCTCGTAGAACAAATAGCGTTCCCAACTGGTGCGGAAAGTGCATTTTTCTCACTTGATTGCTTGGCCGAACGACGCTTTAGCTGAGTTCGACCAGTAGTCGCGTGCGGAAAGGTCACTTTACGCACGTGTTAGGTACACCATTTTCTCTACTAGCATGCGGAAAAAACCAAAAGATAACATAGTATTAAATTATTATCAACATATCAATTATTATTATTATTTGAAATTCATTTGATGAGGCTTATACCTGGGCCATTAAAAAATTATTGAAAAATACGTTTTTTTCGTCAAAAATTATAGCAGAATTCTAATAAATATCTCAATTTTTCAGTCATTTGGTAAACTACAACCATACAAATATACCTATATTTCAAATATTAAAAGGTCAGTATACTCCCCAAAAACTTAACAAATTCACTCTCCGTACTAGAGCGGAAAAGTGACCTTTTCCACACTAAAGATAAAGGTTAACGCGCGAACCGAAGCGGAGAGCGTTAATTGCTTGAGAACAATGATTCCACTCTCTTCATCCAGCCAGTATATGCAAAATATTCAGAATGTGGCACAATTAAGCACAAAAACACAAAAAAATGATACGGTAACATCGCAATCACGCTAATTAATTATTTAAAACATTAAAAACTTGACGAAACAGCGATTTATTAGATTATAAAATATTTTCAGAAGACAAAAACACTCCCTAGCCAGGTTACTCTATGATGTCACTGTCAATATAATTATGTTTACAGTTTCGGTTGTTATGGGCAACGAGCGTTTTGCAATTTTTTACGCTCGGCGAGCGTAAAGTAGCGCCCCTCAAGAAACGTCAACTTTTCGTTGTCAATGGCAAGCGAAAAAGCCTACTTTTCAATGTGATTGTAGAAAAATATACATATATTTATATTATAATAGTTTACCAAATGACTGAAAAATTAAGAAATTCATTACAATTCTGCTATAATTTTCAATAAAAAAAATATTTATGTTTCAATAATTTTTCAAAGGCCCTGGTATAAGCCTCATCAAATGAATGTCAAATAATAATAATTAATTTGTTGATATGTATTTAATAATAAATGTTTCTTCTTGTTAACTTTTCCGCATGCTAGTAGAAAACATAGTGTACCTAACACGTGCATAAAGTGACTTTTCCGCACTAGTTCGGTAAACTACTATTTGTAAAATTTAGATCTAGTTAAATGAAATTTGAGCTGTCTATAGAAAAACTGGAATTTTTATGAAACAGATAGATCATTAAATTCAAAAATGTTTCATGTAGATTTGTAACTGTGGAATTATTCTTTTCGATATTAGAATGTATAGATGGTGTTACTCGAACGAAGATCCAAATAGGTTCCATATCTGTAAAGTAAACGTTTTAGATTAACAAATATCCATTAAGCCATTTCACTATAGGTACACGGAGATACAGTAAAATATTTCTAAGACATTACCGAACAGTTCTTTCATTTTGCAATCGAAATCAAATAATTGAATTTCGCCGAATTTCAATAAGTACAATATCATAAGATATGGGATTCATAGAACAGTCACCATCTACTACTAATAAAAATCGTTTTTGAATTGAAAATGTTTTGGTTATACATAATTTTAATTATTCCATTATTGTTGTTGTGCTCAATTTGGTTCGTCCTGTCAGTAGGTGACTTCAATTTGATGATTTCTAATATTTTTTGGACATTTGTAAAAAGGGGAACTATTTCAAAACTAACTAAATAATGTTTAAAAACTTTTTTAAAAAACAAATGTTCTTTCAAGGTTAGTTAGTTCATTTTTAAATTTGAAAATTGACTTATGAATTTTACTGATACCAACGACATAATCGAAAATATCTACTGAGAATGGATCTTGAAATAGTAATTTACGTTACAAGACCGGAAAGTGGTGTTTTTCAGGTCGAGACAAGCAGATTCCGTAGCGAGTCCTGAAAGCTTGGTGAGACCTGAAAAACACTAATTTTCGAGTGCGTGACGTACAATATTTTTTTTAAGACAGAACCTTCGATATACATTCAATTCTTTATTTTACTTTTTATAACAAAGTGATTAACAAACCTAAAACCAGAAAAAATAATAAGTTTGACATAAACGACCAATTTAAAAATCAACGAACTGTCATCACTCGACAATATATCGAAACATTGGGCTTGTTCACCAGATCAAGCTGTTTGCATTATACTGTTTCATACGTTTGTAGTTAAACTGTTGGTTCTGGTAGCCGGTCGTCAAATCAACAACGTTGGGATTTTAGATTGAGGTTATTTGATTATGTAATATCTGTCATACGTCAACGATTTAAATGATTTTAATTCGTTTGTAAACAATATGGCACGAGACATTGCAGTACGAAATATTTTACTATTTGATGATAATATTCATATCAATGCTCTTGTAAACATAGCTATGGAATTGGCCGACCCTTTATTCCAAGAACAGTTGTATGCCGAAAAAAGAAATGTTGCAGCGAGAAACGAAAACTATTTTTGTTCTGTAGGTTTTGTTGAATCGTTTAAGTGAAGAACAAGTCCAGCAAAGACATATTGTTATATCTTTAGAGAAAAAACTTTTATTTACTGTATGGACTCTAAGTAAACCAGAGAGTTTTTTAGCAGCAGGTGACCGGTTTGGCATAGCAAAAAGTTCAGCTCATAAAGTTTTCATGGAGATGATTGAGCAACTTTGTCGGTTATTACCGGAATACATCAGATGGCCGAATATACAAAATCATTTACAAACTGCAGCAGTAATATAACATGAAATTATTTCTTTAAGCTTTCAATTCAAATAATATTGTTCATAGGTATTTGAGGATCGTTCTCATGGTATCCCTGGAGTGGTTGGAGCAATAGATGGCTGCCATATACCAATTAAACAACCTACATGATTTTTACAACAGGAAAGGTTTTCATTCTGTCATTTTTCAAGGTAAATCAACTGTTGTGGATATATAAAAATTTAGTTAAATATTGTTTATAGTTTTTTTATATATCAACTGATTAAATCTATATCGCTTTTACAAGTTTTCAATTTACCAACAATCCCATTTAGAATATATATAGTTTTAGTAGTACTTACATTATTTTTAGGTGTATGCAATGAATCGGCAGCTTTTATAGATATATCTGTTGGAAGCCCAGGCAGAATGCATGATGCCCGAGTATTTAGACTCAGCCCTCTATACTAATGTTTAACAAGAAACGAAAATCCTCTTTTACCACCAAATTTTCATATTATGGGAGATTCAGCATATCCACTGATGAATAATCTTATGAAACCATACCAGGATAATGGTCACTTGACGAATGAACAGCACAGATATAATACAAAATTATCGTCAATTCGACCAGTAATTAAAAGGGCCTTCGGGCTCCTCAAAGGCAAATTTCGTAGACTCAAGTATTTGGATGTATCAGATCCTAATACAGCAATTGACATAATTGTTGCCTCATGTGTGCTGCATAATTTCATAATTTTTCAAGGAAATCATCTGGATGATTACAATATTGAAGATGTTCCAGGGCACAATCTAAATATTAATCACTTCAATGGAAATGAGGAAACGGCATACGAAGCAGAACAAGAGGAGGCAGAACAAAAAAGAAAACGTATTTTACTTATACGCAATGCACTGTAACTAATTCATTTTAATAAAAATTTTATAACATTCAGGCGTTTATTTATTGAAAATAGATGGAAAGCAAGAAGCCAGACGTAGGATATTTTTAAGTTGAATCATTTCCATTGCATTCAATTAGTTACACAGAGAAAATAATTTTTTTACACAAGTATCACAGTTCCATTGTATATCATTTAAATTCAGTTGAAGAGGAACAAAATGTTTTTGTAGGAAAATAAAAATCGAAAAGTAAAGCTAGGATTGATTCAAAAGACTTTTTAATAGTTCATTACGTTCTCTTTGAATTTTGTTGTTCTCTGCAAGCTAATCTAATATTTTTTCTAATGATTTAACCCTCCTATCTTCAATATCAGCAAATCTTTGTCGAAGATGATACAGACCCCTTCCTTCAGATGTTTTTTTTGTTTTTTGTGGGTGTCTATATATTTGGAAAAACAGAATTATCTGAATTATTACGTTTTATTCTTGAAAGGCCTGCTTGTGATAAAGGGGAAAATAAGTCGGGCACCAGAGAAGATGGAGTAGAGGATAATGAAAGTTGTGGGAGGGGATGTTATAAAGAAAACTGAGTATTGGAACATGAAGCTGTTGCTTGTGATGAAGAAGCTGAGTTTTGCACTCTGTTGGTTCCATCCTGATTTATATTTATGGAAGACACAATCCGGTCACAATTTATTGTCTTATCATTTGCAAATATTGTGTCAAATAAATCAAAATATTCCCAAACAATCCGTCCCCAAACAGTTGTGCTTTTTTGTAGTTATCCTTCACAGTCTTATAATGATGCTTCATATTACGCATTTTGCGGTCAAGAAAATCTTCGGTAACTGTATATCCCTGCCTAAGAAATACTTCACAAATTTGCGACCACAACTTCTTTTTTTTTATTTTGGGATCTCTAAAATTGTCTATTCTGTTACCGTATTCTGTAACTTGCAATCTGGTAGTTTCTGCAGTCCATGTAAAAACTGCCTCTACAAATAATAAAATACTTCAATTATTTAGATTTGTTATGTTATGAAACAATATACTATCCATATAAATATTTAAAATTTAAATAAAATTAGGTAGGTAGGTATAGTTTGTCAAGTTTATCTGTAGCTACGGGGCGTCGGTAAGAGGCGAGGAAAAACATGGCGTATATCTGTCAAACGTACAAATGGCGTACGGTACCTATTTTACCAAGTAAAACTGAAATTACAAAGGTAACTGACAATACGAACACCACTGAATAAATCAATATCAGTCAATTGACGAAGTGAGAGGGAAGATCATACGCACGCACTTGCCAATAAGAAGTCAGCTGGTCGATAAAAATCACCAATTATGTAATCGGAGGGTGTGGCCATTATGGTTTTCGTACAACGTTGCCAGAGCTTTAAGAAGCCCATAACAAATTTGGAAAAGTGTTCTCTTTTAATATTCATAAATTGGAAAATAATGTTAATAGAATAAATCCAAGGAAACAAGCACATTATGAAATTAACGTTTAATCATATTTTTAATATTGTTAATAATAAAAAGACCCATTTATAATTATTATCACTACATAATCAGTTCTTCTATTTTTTTATAGTTAAACGTGGCAATGTCGAACGTTTTCGACTGCATTCCTTTCACGGTTTCAGATAAACTTGCCAAAGTATACATACCATGGGCTACTTGTATATTTTCAGCAGTTGCATTTTCCTCTTCAATTCTAGAAATTTCGATTTCATTTTGGTGTTGTATAATGTAATCAGCAAAATACTCAGCATCTACCAATTAAAAAAATGATGTAGCTATCTAAAATTACTATATAGATTCTATTCCTAACCTCTTTAGACTTTATTCACTTACCATTTAAGAGTTCATGAGTTGCATTGTTTTCAGTTATATTATAATGGATTCCATTATAAATATACTCCATAGTAAATACCATACTCAAATATTCCCTCACTTAGCTACTCACAACCATAAGATTCAACTGTTGAAAACAGTAAGCAATAATAAATCGCCGCTTCCAAAAATGGTGACCGCTTACCAAACAATCCAAACACGTTCAAGAAATAAAGGCACCGTCTAGCAGATTAATTGGTAACGTTTGTATCTGGTGAACGCGCATATTGTTACCAGAGTAACGAAATTAATCATTGTATTATAAAAAAGCGAATGGAAAAATGAAAACAAAATAGACGTCAGGGACCGGCAAAAGCTTTTTCCGGCCCCTGGCATCCATTTTCCGGTCTAGATCGGCAAAACGTTATTTTCTGGACTAAAAATTGTCCAGAAAGTGTATATTTTATAATACGATCTACCTTGATTTCGTTACTATGGTAACAACGTTTCGATATATTGTCGAGTGATGAGTGATGACAGTTCGTTGATTTTTAATTCGTCGTTTATGTCAAACTTATTATTTTATCTGGTTTTAGTTTTGTGAATCACTTTGTTATTAAAGTAAAATAAAGAATTGAATGTATATCGAAGTGTCCGTCTTAAAAAAAATATTGTATGTCACGCACCCGAAAATAAGTGTTTTTCAGGTCTCACCAAGCTTGTCTGCTTGTCTCGACCTGGAAAACACTACTTTCCGGTCTTGTAACGTAAATTACTATTTCCGGTCCCTGGCGTCAATTTTCCGGTCTTGATCGGCAAAACGTTATTTTCTGGACGAAAAATTGTCCAAAATGTGTGAATTTTCTGGTCGGTCTTAAAAATAATAAAAAATTTTTTTGCAGTATCAAACTAAAAAATATTCACATTGATAGTCTAGTTGTCGAATTTTCTGTATCAGACCATATCACTTATTGACTAAATATAATATATTCACATACAATGCGGTCCATATGTATGGAGTAAATTCCATTTTAGCGTTATTTTGTACTATGTGAAAAAAAACCTGAAACAGGTCGATTTGTATTCTTAAATTGAGAATTCACAGTATGAAATTATTATCCCCCTCTGACTTAAAGCACCACCTCGAAAATTTTAAATAAGGGGGTTGTGGGGCACCTTGTTTGAAAGAGATATTAGTCCTCTGTTCAGCAATATAAAGTTTTTTTCATTTGGTACAACCATGACTAAGAAAATTAATTTTTGAGATGTAAAATTTTGATAATGTCTATCACAAAGGTTTACGTAGAATAAAGATAATAATAATACCGCATAATACTTAGAATGTATTTTTCAATGAACTTTACTATTTAATGAAATGTAAATAACCAACATTCACTCCTTAACAATAACCGAAGCGATTTTGGAATTCTCGTACATTTTGACCTCAGGGGTTATTTTGTAAATTTCTCCCGTTATTATACCAACTTTTAAATCAACAATATTGTCTGGTCTATTAAAATATACTTTAGATTTCAAATAACCGTTCAACGTCCTCCAATCCACCTATTGGGAAAAACTTTGACGTTTCAACAATTTTTAGCTGTACGTGCAAAATGCGGTAGAGCTCCGTAAAGTTTTGTAATAAGACATCAAAATTTTACATCTCAAAAATTAATATTCTCAGTTATGATTGCACCAAATAACAAAACTTTATATTGCTAAACAGAGGACTGAAATCCCTTTCTGGCAAGGTGCCACACAACCACCTCTCATATTTAGAATTTTCGAAGGGGTGCTTATAATTCAGAGGGAGTGCTGGTGGGGGATAATATATTCATACTGTAAATTGTCAATTTAAGAATAAAAATCGACCTGTTTCAGGTTTTTTCACATAGTAAATAATAACGCTAAAATTGAATGTATTCCATACAGATGGATATTCCCATTCACCATTTTTATATATAAAGTTAAGGATGGTTTTTGTCCAAAAGGTGAATATCAAGTTCATCGGCAGATACAAACTCGTATACCCTTAGAAATGTTTGGATTCTTTTTAAAAAGCGAGGAGCGACAAATTTTCAATTTTTTAATTATGGCATAGTCAAAAATTCAAATTTCCTAAATGGTTCTGCTAGGGTAATGGAGGTCATATGGACCGCATTGTATACAAATACGTATTAATAATATAATAAACAGTATACAAGCTTCTTCATGGCACGTACATTCCTATCCCAGTTCCTTCTATTGCTTTTGAGAGATTGTATTGAGGTGAATCGATCTATATATACGGTATCTAGGTTATCTCATCATATTTTCTTCTTTCACAATTTATCTTAATCGCCACTTAAATCAAGAAATAAATTAGAAGGAGGTTCTTAGATCAATACCATTATGATTTTTTATTTGGCAGGTTTTTACAACAATTATTTTGAATATTACGACTCTCACTGGTCTGACCCCTCGGGACTTGAACGTCAAAGAGGTTGCGTTGCTGCCCATGTTGCGATTACGCACAGCTGGTGTATGTTAGAGCAATCAAAAGGTTGGTTGAATATGATAGACGAGGCCAGAGTAAATTTAGTAGTAGTAGCAGCTAACTGTCACTTGTTAATGTCAATCATTTAGATTGTTCTAGAAATTTATTATAACTATTTTTTGTAGTTTTGTGTTAAGAACGTTGTACTTTATTTTCAATAAAAGGTTCTGGTCGACTTCGCTTACCTCGGAATTTTATGTTAAATATTTTCACTTTAAACAGTAAAGGTTATTATCTTGAACTAAATGTCAGTCTGTTTCACACAAAAAACCGGAAGAAAATACTTAAATGTTGCCAATTTTTAGAAATATTCGTAAGCATATATTTTTTTCTTATTTTTGTTAGTGACTTAAATATGGTGTGTTCAAAGCCAAATAAGATTGTTCAATATGCTGATGATACCAATATTATCATGTCCCACAGTGAAACCACTCAACTAGTGGATAATACTAATGCTGCCTCTGCTGAATTTACTACATACTGTAAAAATAATGGACTTGAACTTAATGTATCAAAAACACATTTTATGCGTTTCTCACCAAAAAATATAACTCCAAATTATGACTTCTATTTACACGTGGATGGCAAATCAATTGAAAGTTATACTACAACAAAATTTTTGGGTATAACCATAGATTCAAAACTTACGTGGGAAACACACATAAATCAGGTATCAGCAAAATTAAGCACATGTTGTTATATAATAAGGAACCTAAGAGAAACAGTCTCATTCGGAATACTACGAATGATTTACTTTGGCTTAGTCCAGTCGGTACTTCAATATGGATTAATATTTTGGGGTTGTTAATCTTATTTTGAAAGAGCATTTATAGCTCAAAAGAAAGTCTTGAGAAATATGTATGGTATTCCATGTTCAGCTACTTGCAAACCACTATTCAAGAAATCAAATATCCTAACTCTTCCTAGCCTTTTGATTTTCCAATTAATACTGTACATTGAGGATAATAAGTACAGGTTTGAGAGGAATGAAAACATGCACTTACACGACACTAGAGGTAAATCAAATTTACGACAACCTTTCTCTAGATTAGAAGTATCTAAGCATGCGCCGTCTTTTATAGGAATAAAATGTTATAATAAAGTTTTAAAAACAATCTCAAAAAACAATATTTCGAGTAGATGTTTGCGCCAAACCGTCTATACATTTTTAATGGATAATACATTCTACAGTGTTGATGAGTTTTTAAATTCTTAGGAATTTTGTAGCAACTGTGAGATATTTCTGATTGGATCAATTTTTTAAATTTTTATTTATTTTTTTTATATATATACATACCTATATGCTAATGTTATATTTAAATTTGCCATATGTGATAATGTGACTAGTCCGATAAGTTTTATACATTTTTTGTTCGTAAAATTTGTGTAAATTTTGTGGATGAATAAATTTCTTTCTTTCTTTCATTAATATTTTCGTTTGACACTTAAGCTTATAAAATTACACACTAAAATCTTATGTCAAAGCTTATGTCTAGATATCATAGGTTCACAAATTAGGATCAGGTGATACTTCCTAACGGCGTTGTCAAATGGTCTTAATTTTATTTCAGCTGAATACATTGTAATAGATTACATGAATATATCACAATATAAAATTATTTGCATTATAACCATGAAAATGTTATAATAGTTAGGTTAACAATTTTTTTCTTATTCTCTTGCTCCGTATTTAATGATATTTTAGTTACACTTTGATCTGTGTCAGTTGGTGGGGAAGCGGTATGTGTTGAATTATGATAATTTTTTTTGCTCTAGTAGAAATCCCATGAAGTCAGTCGATTTGAGGTGAAGAGATGTATTCCCTTCCCCTTCTCGAAAGTGTGTAATTTGTATTTCGCATGGATGCGCTTCGCTCGCGATATCAATCAATCAATCCAGATCTTTGAATTATGAAATTCATTGATAAGCTTACTGACTTTCCTTCCCCTTTTTGGAAAGCATCATATGGAATTAAAATCATTTCATATTCATGTCTATCTATATACATACATGTTTATTCCCTTCCCATTCTCGAAGAATTATTTGTATCCTACATGAAAGCGCGCCGAGTCGACGTTTCGCAATTCGCGCGCGCGAAGAGCAGACAAGCTCTATTAGCCTTCAACAGATAACAGACGATGTGTTGTATCAGGGATAGTATTGAGTGCCATCAAAATTTAGCTAACGCCTCGGTATAAGGAAACATTATCCCGAAGTGGGTTGAAGGACACGAGAGGATTAAAGGTAACGGCATTGCCGATTCTTCATTCAGAAAAGAGAAGACTTTCAGAACCCAGCGACACGATTTGGGCAATTGCGAAACTTGGCAAATGTAACACCCATGCTCAATCATTGAAGAGATATGATAAAATCAAGGGATGCAGTTTTACCAGGATTACCCTGAGCGATACTGGGAAGCTGGCGCCAGGCATGATGACAGTCACTAAGAATCACTAAAATATTGATTTGATATAATTATATAAGATACAGAGATTCTAAAGAAATCACTCATTTTTATTTTACATGTGTGATTACATTCATTTTAGTAAAAATTTAAGCACAAAATTCAACTATCCGCCATCTTCTCTCAAACACCAATCAGAAGAGAGTGACGTCGTACTTTCGCAAATATCTATGATCCGAACATCTATTTTGACTTCACTTTGTTGTTTGTTGGCTTTGTTTGGTTCATGTGTCATGTGTTTGAAGTTTGACTCATAGAGAAATATAATCTATCTATGGTTTGACTTTGACGTCTTTACCACAGGACACAGATCATAGATAACCTAACGACACAGGTCACCTATAAATAGTATTTACGAATTGATGATGTCATAGACAGACGCCATTAGTATTCTAGCGTTTTGGCGCATAATTTGAAATGTGTTTTTTAAATTTGAATTTTTCCTTTTAAAACGTTTTTTTCTTACAGAAATAACATTTATTGTAGATAAAGTATATACGTGAGAACATCGTGGAGCAGTTTTTCAAAATCAGTCATCATGCCTATTGGCGATAAACCTACGTTCAACAGTTCAATTGATAATGGACCTGGAAAGATTAGATTAGATTTGATGAGGTGGTTAATCGGCCTATTCTACTGCCACCTTTTCAGATCTTTTATGAGCCTACCGACTCTTTTTAAGTAGCCAAATAGCCTCGAGACTGAAGAAGAAGTTAAAAATTTGGAATAAGTACCCAAAAAACATAATACCATTTCCAGAACTTTTCAAGCTAAGGTCCTTGTCTCTATTGCTTGGATTACTTACACAATGACTCAATTCTATCAACATTAATATTTTGAAAGTGTTTATCTGAATAATTTCTTCCTCTTATGTAAAAAAGGAGTTACTAAAATAGTACTTCTCGTTTTTATAGATTTTCACACTAAACTCAGTACTTATGTACGAATTCAAAATGACAAGGTGTTTTAAAATCTGCAAAAAAATAAACAGCGTGTTCAATTTACATTTAAAAAGTTTATGTTATTTTCGGTTAAACCGGATGTATATTATCAACAAAAAAATCAACTACAGACGCATTTTGTCACATTGCGGTGTTCTGCAAAATTCCATATATATCATTATTTTCATTCAAAAGATATATATTTGGTCCCCTACTTTATCAGAGCCCTGTATAATACAGGTACGATTTTAATAAAAATGATATAATTACCAATTTTGCATCTTCTCAAGACATATTGTTAGCTGTCCTATAAGTTTTGATGTTTACTTCTTTTTATAAAATTAGAGATTGTTGGTCCAAAAATTCAGGTGCTCATCATAGTTAGATATCTGAAGCAATGAATCAGAATTAGAAGTAATCGAAGTGATACATAACAAAAAGGTAGATAGTATTAAAAGTAGTAGTAAAAAATTGGCAATATAATCTAACATGTATAATATTCATGTGAAGATATTCTTGTTTTATCTAGAGGAATTTGTAATTGGTAATCCCAAATATTTTCAAGAGTTGTGATCTACATATCAGTTGTTTTCAATTGATAATTTAAATCCATGTTCAATTTAACAGAATCCTGATGGAAAGCATTAGGAAACCTAAAGCATAATCTGGAACAGTTTTTATTTGGTGCTGTAAGAATCATGGAATAAAGATGGAATGAAAGGTATAGTGTAACTAGTGAGCCATTTTGAAGAGCTGTCGAAAACTTTGGGATGAATTTAGAGTTTAGAGAGAAAGATCCAAAACATATTTTTTTTCAATCGTTGCAGCTCTTTTTGGCATGATTATAATATAAAAAATAGTTCAAATGTCGCTGTTACCTGCACCTGGTGTCCAATTTATTTATAGTGAACAAGACAGGTAACAAAAATATATTTTCTATTTCTTATTAAAATTGGAGTTTATTAAACAATTTTTCATTTCAGAAAATCTTCAAAAACAAGATCATATACAATAAGAGGGTACCAAACACCCTTGGAACGACTAGTACGTACTATTCGCTTTACACTATCTGAATATTGCTTACATTGAGTAGATCATGTTATAAATTAGAGCATGCAATTCATAATATTAAGCTACTAAGTTAAGTTGAAATTATGGTTCTTATCGAAATAAAGAATATGTATAATAAAGTTGCACTAAGTGTTTCAATTACTTCTATTATTGTATCTTCTAGGATCCAGGGAGTGAGAGCACAGATCCAAAGTGTGGAATTTCTGATTATATTATACTGGAAAGATCTTACTTGAATACTTTGATGGTGGTGTCCGACAGCATCCAGAGTTCTGCAGATCTCAGATGAAGACTAGGGGACTAGGTGTAAGCTTGGTATCATGCAAGATTTCATAAAGTGACATGCACACTAAGCAAGAATGAAAGTAAGCGTGAAGATAGAAGGCCTAAAATAATGTTAGTGATCGCATTAGATTTAACGTAACTGGTAAAATGTAGGTACAAACCTTTGGTGGAATGTGGCCTGATATGTATGAGGTTTATATTTTATTTAAGAACCCTCACTAATCCTCAAAAAGTTGAGTATGTCTCCCAGACATAAAAATTAAAGATTCCTTAATAAAAATGGGATATGGATGGCACAGATATCCGAAGATTTTCGATAGTTTTTCCCAAAACTGTTATCGACCATTCATCTACCATTAAAAACCCAAAAAAAACGTGATTTCTCTGACAGTTGACCTTCTTAAGAAAAGTGGCCTTTTACATATTGGTTATTAATCAAATTAAGAGAAGGTCAAGGTCACCACATTTAATAATTTTGATTGATACCAAGCTGATACACTTCTTCCCTGTGGTCTTGTCTTTATAGACTAGCGGGCTGATTTTAATTAATTTGATTATTGTTGCTTTATCTATTTATTTTTGTTTTGATTTCTTAGTAATATTTTTATTATTATTAAATGCTTTTATAAATAAGAGTGATTTTTGTTATTCCTAATGCTATGAACCCGTAACATCGCAATGTACGGGAAACTGTTCAAAAATATTTTTCTTTTCTTGAAAAATATCTAGCCAATTTCTTCAAAAAGGGAATGGAAAATATTAATTTCAGTTCTTCCTCTTCAAGAAGAATGAATTAAATGAGTTTCCTTTTCCATTTTTGAATAAATCCTTATGTTCCTTACAAAGAAGAATGCACATTAATTTTTTCGATATGTGGACAGTAAAATAGCCATTTTATCATGGAGTGATTAGAAATTTGGCCACAGCACAAAAGACAAACTTGCTAACTATTCTTTTTATAGGTTGCATATCAATATATTGTTATAATTATGCTTGTACAATCCATTACAAAAATATATTTTTTAATTAGAACCAACAAATGAGTTACCAACTAACCAAAAAGGCAAACTTTATGTTTTGAACAAAAAAAATTGTAAGAACCTTCTGTTTATTCAATATATTAAGTAATAAACAAACAGTTTAGTTCTTGATACTTTAGGAAGATGAATTATCACACCTCTTACTTTAGCTAGTGTTACCTTTTACAATTCTGACCTGTCTTGATTTCAAACAATTAACCTGTGATTTAGCAAATCAAGTTATTTTCGAGAAAAGTTAATATTGTTAGCTGGTGTATTATCTCAGGGCAGGTTCTTCGAATAGGTATGTGATAAATTAAATTCTTAGCAGTTCGTTACACAAACATCTGTCTGTTACGCAAGTAATGCAGTTATTACAAGTGTCACTAAGGAAGAAGTAGTCTACAAGCTTAGTAATTCAATGTTTGGAAGTTAACAAGGATACCTTAGTTATTAGTTTTACTTTTTGCTGATATACCTAACTATATGTACACTATGGGTATACTGTGGATTTTTCATACTAAGGGCCGGTTTTACAAGAGAGATTTATACTAGGTATAGTTATTCTGGGTATAAAGTTATACCAGAATTTATACCTAGTTTAAAACTGGTTGGTTTTACGATGCTTTTTTACACCGGTATAGCAATTATTGAAGTAAGAATTGCTATAACGGTGTAAAAAAGCATCGTAAAACCAACTAATTTCATTCTAGGTATAAATTTTGGTATAACTTTATACCCAGTATAACTATACCTATTATAAATCTCTCTTGTAAAACCGGCCCTAAAAGGTACTCAAGTTATTTCCATATATTTAAACAAATAATTAATTTAATTTTGTTGTGTAATTACATATAGTAAGAAGAAAAATTTACTATTTGGGGAAATATATATGAGATACATTTATGGAAGTATTTAAGCTAAACCAATATTTAAGACTTATCTCCTTTGCTTACAGTTAAAAGCAATAATACTTCCCAAAGTAGGTACATCGAGATTCGCGATAGTTATACAGCGAGAAGAAAGCCTGGTATTAGTATCTAGCAAAGAAGTATTGTAATCAAAGACTCACCTTGGATGGGGTGTTGCCTGTAAGTGGCTTCGATGGATAATCAAAGATGCAGAACTAATCAAAATCTTTAAAAATATTTCAATGTTCATATCCACAGGAGTGATAATTATTTTAGTTTCATTTACCAAAAATAAAAACTGAAAATCCTAAGCCAAAGTCCTTTTTAATTCCAAAAATGGAATCGCACAAAAAGATGTCCAAAATTAGACATATTACTTTTTTCTATAAATTCTTCAAACAAGTAGTCTAGTAGTTGATGGTTGAAGCGTTGAAGGTGAAGGTAGAGAAGAGCCGAGACATCCTTCCAATCCTTCGTTCCTTCATTTTGCGTCTTGCGTTATGGTCAGTGTTGCCAGCAGCTTCTGATTTTTCGTACTTATGGTTCAGACAGAGCAGTTCAGAGAATATAACTAGAGAAATGAACATAATTAAATGGTGTACTCTGTTACCATGGCCCAAGGATGCTAGAACCATGGCCATCTACAGTTCTAGGTGGCCATCAACCAACACTCTCATCCATCTCTCATCACTCAACAAGTATAGAAGATCATAGATAATCTTCATCATATGTATAGGTGGATTCATGCAAGAAGAAATTAAAACTAAGAAGATAAAACCATTTTCCAATTTAAATCTCATTTTCTTAGTTTCTTGCATGAGCATGTACCTGTAATGTAGATTTTAATGCAAGAAACTAATAAATTAGGATTTAAATTAAAAAATAACATGGTTTTATCTTCTTAGTAGTAGTTTTAAATTAATCTTAGTTTTAATTTTTTCTTGCATGAATCCACCTTATATTATGTAGAGAGTAGAATACGTATATTTATACAACAAAATTAAATGAAGAAATAGAGAGATATTGCCAATTGCAATACCGTATACGGTGTGGTATTTATGTAACGCTATTTTAATAACTCTCAGCCTAAAATTTATTTGGAAATAAGAGCTATTGCCTACACTATAATTTAATAACGTAGCACTGCGTTATGTAGGAAGTGACATAGGTATCCTGTATTTTTTTTGTATAGGTATACTTTTATTTAAAAAAAATTAAAAACGCAAACCTCAAAAAAAACTAAAAACTATCTAAACAATAAACACAATGATGAACAAAAACCTCAACCTCAGAGATCCGATGCGATTTGTTTTATTTTGTAAACTGCGCAGGACAATTATGTGCCGTATTTATAATAGAGCTTGTTAATATATATGGTCTGCGGTAATTACGTTTGCGGTATTTTGACGTTTATTAAATACGCGATTCACTTC
Source organism: Galerucella pusilla (assembly GCA_910591695.1). Lineage (NCBI taxonomy): Eukaryota > Metazoa > Arthropoda > Insecta > Coleoptera > Chrysomelidae > Galerucella > Galerucella pusilla. Next base: position 20,579 of record CAJUYI010001409.1, read on the forward strand.
TTCACGTCTTTAACGCTAATAACGTTAGCGCTTCGCGTAATTTACGGTTACATAAACATAGCGTTGAGTGTTATTATAAATACGGCACATAATTGTCCTGCGCAGTTGACAAAATAGATCAAATCGCATCGGATTTCTGAGGTTGAGGTTTTTGTTTATCATTGTGTTTATTGTTTAGTTTGTTTTGAGGTTTGCGTTTAAAATATGCAAATAGTAAGGATGTTTGGTTTTTGATTTTTTTTAAATAAAAGTATATACAGAAAAAGACAGGATATGTCACTTCCTACATAACGCAGCGCTACGTTATTAAATTATAGTGATGGTAATAGCTCTTAGTTCCAAATAAATTTTAGGCAGACCGTTATTAAAATAACGCTACGTAAATACCGCACCGTATGCGGTATTGCAATTGGCAATATTAACACTCAACGCTATGTAACCGTAGATTACTCGAAGCGCTAACGTTATTAGCGTTAGAGGCCTAAAGAAGTGAATCGGGCATTTAATTAACGTCAAAATACCGCAAACGTAATTACCGCAGACCATTTTTTAACAAGATCTCTCTAATAAAACCATTTTTTAATCATTTGTGAACGTTTTTCGTATTTGTTAAGCTGTGTGCTGTATGTATAATATTATACGTTTAAATCAGTTCATATTAATAATCATCACTCATGTTGTGATATTTTTTATTTTCACTAATACCATAGATAATATTTTTTACTAGGTATAATCCATAGATTTTCTCTAGGGTATTGGAGAAAATCACGTGTCAATAGATGGCACTGAATTTTTCAATATGGCTGCTATAAGGGTGAACAACAAAGGCACGCGGCCGATCAGCTGATGGCATGACAGTAGTCTAGTCTGTCACAGTTTGTGAAGGTGTTTAGGTTAGGTTATACTCAAATTTTAAATCACAGATTTTAAATGACACAAAAAAATTATTGGCATCTGATTTTGTTGTTCACCTTTATTGAAGTTAGAAAGGAAATTAACAGATGTCGCCCACTTCGTAGTTTTCGCCAATAATCTGCAGAACGAATAAGTATAGGTGGCTCTTAATGAAGCCATAGATAACCTTCATAAAAACATCACAATCTGCAACGTGATGTGCCACTGTTGGGAAAAGTAGAATTCGATAGATGGCGCTCTGAAATGTCAATTTCATCTTGACAACGAGTAAAACAAATAAGCTGCCGTATAAGCCCTTTGATAATTAAGTGGTTTTATTTGGCTGTTTTAGTTATTTCCAGTGTGTGTTTTGTAAAACTTTTGCTTTTTCTTTGATTGTGCTTTAGTATTTTGTGTTGTTAAAATAAATTTTGACTCCTAATATTTTTATTTTTGGAGTAATAGGTATGGTTAATATTTGTGAAAAGTACAACAAGCGTTCAATTAACTGTTTAGTTTTAGGTCTGATTTCGTGTTTTTATTTTATTTTTGATACAATTATATCTACAAAAGTTGCAGTGAAGGTAGGTTTCTATTGAGTAATATTTTTAATCTTTAATACCGACTTATTTTCTCTTTGATCTGCAATGAAAACAAAAAATAGAATAACATAACCTCTTCCATAATATCTCTGATTATATAAGAATATTACCTCAGAAATGATGAGAGTTGAGTTAAATAGAAAAACACAGTTTTAAACTTGTCACTGACACAAAATTAAACAAATAAAGTACGAATTCACGGTAATTACGTTGACATGAATATAATACAAAAACAATGCAAAACGAATTATTTTACTCGTTGTCGTCAGTTACAATTTTCTCCGCCAGAGGTCTCATCGAATTCTACTCCGCCCAGTTGTGCTCACTGAGCGGAATTGAGAACCGCTCAGAAAAATGGCGTCCACTCACCAAACATGTTGAGCTTCGCGCACTGATCAAAGTGCGTTCACAGAACATTTACTCAACGGTTGTGCAACAGTTGTGTTTTCTGAACGCAGCCATGTCAGAAGAGGAGGAGCGATTTAGCGAATTTAGTAGTTGAGGTGCGCATGCGTCCAAGCGCTTTTAACCTTCTATTCGATGTATCTGAATGTGAGCTGATTTGCGCAGTTGGTAGGGTATTGACTTACAACTCAGGGGTCGTAGGTTCGAAACCGGGTTAGGTGCTTGGTTTTTTTGTTTTCTTTTCAGTTTTTTTTCTCATTTTCTGATATTTCTATACATAGTTACATTTTGATCAACCAGGTTTGGGCCTGGGTATTCTCTTTTTTTTTTAGTTTATTATTTCATATTATCTGATATTTCTATACATAGTTACACTTTGATCAACCGGGTTTGGGCCTGGGTTTTCTTGTTTTTTTTTAGTTTCATCTTTCTGATATTTACATATTTATTTGAAGTGAAGTGAGTAACACCCAACGATTATATATATATATATATATATATATATATAGGGTTTATAATCGTTGAGTAGCACCGACAAGTTTTTCGATTTAAATGTAGTGCAGAATCTCCCGCCATTAATCCAATTACTTGGACTTGCGCAGTTGATGGAGCCGTGTTGTATATTTACCGGCTCCTAGAAGAGGTACCTCATAGAGAAATCATTTAATTTTGTCTATGGGGTACCTCAAGTTTTAAAAACTTCTGATGTACCTATTTTTATATTAATTTTATTAATATTTTTAGTTCACAATTAATTTGTTTAGGTTCTCATAACCTCTTCCACATGCTATGTTCTCCTGTTAAACCAAGCATTGGTAAACTATTGTCCCCACCAAATATACTTGTTACTTTTTTATCGCAGTATCCTTATGAAACATATGACCAGAGTTCTTTCCTCTTACTGTATAATGTATTATGAGCAGAGGTGGGTAGCTATTTGAAATATTTATATTTCAAATACCTATCTAAAATAGAAATACCTATTTTGTATCTTTATTTTAAATAGTTGCGTAAAACCTATTTTATATTTATCATCTTAAATAACTGTTTCTACCTATTTTTTATTTTAAATAGGTTTTGGACAATCCCTATGTCATTGATTCGATCCAGGATGTGCGAAAGTGATCGATTAGGATTTCAAAGGGTTCAAATTTATTTCTTGGTTTTTTTGTCGGTTTTTAAATGTCCCGCAATTTATTAAGTGTACATTTTGTGTTCGGTTTAGTACAATTTGCTTTTTCATTCTGGCAGCAGTAGATGATAGAGGCATTGACAGTTGACTGAGTTAAGTGTTGAGAGTGATTTAACGGATTTAAGAACTTTTACGTAGATGGTGTACTCTGTGCTTTTACCGAGTTTGATTTTAAAGAGATACTCAGTCGGCTAAAAAGATTAGATAATATATCTCAGACCATTCTCAGACGACGATACTACTTTTAATTTAATGCAATATGAACAAACAAAAAGTGCCGCTAATTTTGGACGGCAAATTTTTTTAAATAGTAGCTCGTGGTGAGGAGGAAAGTGATACAAATATCACCGCCGAGTGTATACTGTGCCACAAAAAAATAAAAGGTAGAATGAATGCCACTAGTAATTTTCGCCTTCATCTAAAGGTAAGCGGCCGTTTTATATGATATGTAACTTTTACAGTTTTTGGTTGGGTTGTTGAAACCCTTACTTCATGGTATTGATTTATAACATGTAAATATAACTGGTCATTAATAACAAATTCCACAATATATTAAAAATTTGTTGCCATCATGACAATGAAACTTGGGTTTTGAAATAATTGTAGATGTATATATATCATGGAGCTACTATTAGCTCCATGATATATATATAATATTTCAATTGTTAATATATTGTGGTATTTGTTGTTAACGCTGAATTGTATTTCTATTTACATATTGGTGGTTTTTGTGATTAGATTTTATATTAAATGAAAAAAATTAGTTTTTAGGCCTTATTTATCAAATATAACACCCCATTAGCTTCATCCGCACCTGTTGAATGATTATTCTCGTATGCTGGGATGGTGATGAGACCAAAACGAAGGTCAATGACAGACCGCAATTTTGAGAATATGCTCCTACTTAAAGCTAATGGCCATTTAGTTTAGTAGGCTCTACATAAAAGACATTTATTATATTAATTATATACATAAGAATAAAAAATACATTTATAAAAAACAACGCATTTTTAATTTTTCATACCTACCTTTACACAGACCTATTTACTATTTTAATATCTATCTGAAATACCTATTTTCTATCTTCTATTTTAAATAGAATTATCAAATCTATTTTCTATTTAACATTTTAAATATCTTTTGGTCACCTATTTTGTATCTTTTATTTTAAATATGTTTTTAAGCCTATTTTACCCACCTCTGATTATGAGATTTGTATTGTTATAAATAAAAAAGTATAAAATTTACTAAAGGTATATTAAATATGTTCAAATAAAATACATTGGATTTAAGAATTTTATTAAATAACTAATTTTAATTTATTTTTCAAAATGGTATGAGTTTAAAAACTTAATTTTAAAACATAAAAAACCTAGAATCTATCACGATAACAGAAACCTAGTATGTATATTGGTATATTTTTGTTTTGTTTGAGAAATACGAGTCACATTAATTTTTTCCACCTTATATTTAACAGAAATAATGAACGAGTAGGGTTCATGAAGAGTTTGTCGTGTCACCATTGTCGTTTGAATAATTGTTAGCAGTACCATTTACTGCAAAAGATGTACCTAGCCCATACAAATGGCCAGAGAATTTGGAATCGTCAATGGTGTCTTCGAAAAACATCTGAAACCAAAGATGAATATCAGTAGAGGTATTGATTCTGCTAACCCATAAGGGTTGTATATAAATTATGTATATAGAACATTTGAAAAATTAAATTTGGTTACATGAATTTTGTATAACATACAAACAATGTCTGGCCATTTCAATATTGATAAAATTTGATTTGTTTTAATTTATGTTATAAAACACCTGTGACATCTAACATCATTTTCTGGGGCCAAGATGTCAGCTTCTAGCCACCGACTCAGGGGACCAGCAGAGGACTAGCAAACCTTCGAGGATGTTTCTCCCAAGACCGTCTGTGTACCTTCACGTGGTTGCCCTGTTTTACACAGAAGACAGCGGATCGAACCAACCTAAATCCAAGGTGTGAGATACCGTGCTGATGGATGAATGGCACTAGGGTCAAATAGTGTCACGAGCGGTTCCTCTAGGCTAGGGCACCTGGCGAAACCCTAGTAGTAACCTAGCCTTAACCCTCACTCGTGGGACTAAAATGGAACCAGAAGTAAATAAAAATAAACAATCACATGAAGCCTGAATCAGAGAGTATGTTCTCAGATGAAGACAGGACCATCGTGGGAAGCGAAAGTGACGCATCAGTGGGAACAGCCGGAACCACTGAAACGATCACAAAACAGATCGCTGGGCTTGGAAAAGTCCAGCAAAAAAGGAAAACCTCGGGAGCCTTCAAAAGAAGGCAGACCAAGGCAAGAAAAATGGCGGAGGGAACATGGACGCAGGAGAAGTCTAAAAAGCAGCCTCCTAATGAACATGAGCCCAAAACCAAAATGGGGAAGAGAAACCGCTCGGAATCTCAGACCCCTCCAAAGCCGCGACAAGCAAAAAACCGAGGAGTGGACCCCCACAGACCGGCTTCAGGGGAACCTCCATCACAGTAAACGGGCTTCGGCGGAACTTACTGTGATAAGAGGGAAGTATGAAGTGGCCCTTCTTCAAGAACCCTGGATTAACAGAGGTAAGATTATGGGACTGGATGGCATTGGTGAGTTGATTTATGACAGAACCTCTGACCACCCAAGAACATGCAGGTATAAAAGCCCTTTCGCTTAATAATTTTTGTTGTAGGGACTTAGCGGCGGTCCTCATCATACTGGGGCAAGGAAATGGGACTAGAGAAGCAATTCTCGCATCGGCCTATCTTCCTTACGATGACCCTAGACAACCACCAACCAGGGAAGTCGAAGAACTGGTCAAGTACTCCAGGAAGAAGGGTGTGCAGCTGATCATTGCGTGCGATGCCAACTCACACAATCTCAACTGGGGAAGCACCAACACCAACGAAAGAGGTGAGTCATTACTAGAATTTATTACGGCTAACAATCTGAACGTATTAAATGAAGGAAATAAACCAACTTTCGTTAACTCAAACAGAAAGGAGGTTATTGATATCACGATTGGCACTCATTACATAAGTAACTTGGTGATTAATTGGCATGTGTCCGAGGAAGAAAGTTTTTCTAACCACAGACACATATATTTTCAAATTTCGGAAACCGAACCGAAAATGGAATACTACCGTAACCCGCGAAAAACGAACTGGGAAGCATATAATGCAGAACTGGTTAACAGTTTAGACCGAACGATGGTAAAAATTAAGAACACAACAGATAGAGATAGCTGCAGACCTAACACAGGAAGTAATTATCTCAGCGTTTGAAAACAACTGCCCAACGGTGAGGAAGAAATCCAACAGGAATGTGCCCTGGTGGACAAATGAACTTGCCGAAAAACGGAGACAGTTGAGAAAGAAGTTTAATAGAACTAAAGAAAATTCAGAAGAATGGACGGATTATAAGATGGCCCTAACTGAATACAACAAACTGGTAAGGTAAGTCAAGAGAGGCTCCTGGAGGAGGCACTGTGAGGAGATAGAACAGACTCACGAGTGTGCCAGACTGCAGAAGATTCTCTCCAAGGATCCTAATCAGACTATACACGTTATAAAAAAAGATAACGGACAATATACTGGAAATGGGAAAGAAACCATGGAAGAGCTACTTAAGGTACACTTCCTTGGATCAATACCTACCATGCCACCGCAGAGCTCTCCAGCAACAGAACTGGATCGAACACGATGGGCATCCAGGATAGATTGGCGAACAGCGAAGGCAGTGGTAGATGCGGAAAAAACAAAATGGGCTATTAACAGCTTCAAACCATATAAATCACCGGCACCAGACGAGATTTATCCTATCCTACTCCAAAAAGGAGGCAACACACTGCACCACAGGGTAAATGAATTGCTCAGAGCTATCCTAGCTCTAGGGCATATTCCAAGAACCTGGCAACGCATCAGAGCTACATTTTTACCAAAACCTGGAAAATCTGGACAGGACACGGCTAAAGCTCTGAGACCAATCAGTCTAATGTCATTTTTGCTGAAGACTCTTGAGAAACTGCTCGACAGACATATCAGAGACGGTATACTGGCTACAAGACCAATACACCGAGATCAATATGCATGCAGAGAGGGAAAATCAACCGAAACAGCATTACATCAACTCATAAAAAGGGCTGAATACGTGCAGGAAAACAAAGAGGTATTGCTCGCAGCCTTTCTTGATATAGAAGGAGCTTTTGACAACACCTCCTATGAATCTATAGCTAAGGCGACGAGGAATTATGGGATCGATGCCACGAGCTGCAGGTGGATAGACTCCATGCTCAGAAGCAGGCTCATAGATTCAACTCTGATGGGGGAGACAATGGCCGTACGTGCAACCAGGGGTTGTCCGCAGGGGGGAGTACTATCCCCGCTGCTGTGGAACCTCATCAGAACCCTACACAGAGAAGGATTTAACACCATAGGATATGCAGACGACCTGGTAATTCTATCCCAAAGTAAATACAACAGTACAACCAGAGACAGACTCTAGATTTCTTTAAATGTAATAACATGCTGGACTGTAAAAGAAGGGTTACTTATTAGTCCTTCAAAAACACAGATAATTGCGTTCACCAGAAGAATGAAAAGGGAAGGACTTGGCCCTCTGACGCTTCAAAGTGAACCAATACGATTGTCGGATGAAGTAAAATATCTTGGGATTATCCTAGACCCATGCTTAACTTGGAACCGACACCTTCAGCATGTGATCAAGAAAGCAGAGGTGACCTTCATAGTTACCAGACGCACTCACGGCACTAAATGGGGACTTAGACCCAGCATGGGTACACTGGCTATACAAAATGGTTGTCATTCCCAGGATCACATATGCATCTCTGGTATGGTGGCCAAAGATCAGACAATCCTCTGCTATGCTAACACTAAGCAAGGTCCAAAGACTTGTGTCATAATGTGCGAAGCAAGGTCAACACTAACCCGACTGGAAAAAGCATCAGACCATGATGCCAACAGACCACATGACCATCAGATATATCTTTCACAAGAACTTCGAGATTGTCATCACAGATCGAAAGGAGCTTGAGGAAGAGAACGCACCACCACTTAGTAGAGCGAATGAACGACGAGCAAGTATGAAGGAATCGTCTCGCTAGGAAAATACGGCTTTGTATTTCAAGCAGAGGTCTATGCAATACTTGAATGTGCAAGGGCAAATAATATGAGAGCCTACAACAACAGGCTGATCAGGATCTACAGTGACAGTCAAGCTGCCCTTAAAGCACTTCAGAGCTATAGGGTGACTCTCGGCTAGTATGGGAATGCGGCGAAGAACTTAGAAGACTGGCGACTCGGAACAGTGTAACATTGGAGTGGGTCCCAGGTCATAAAGGAATCGCAGGCAATGAAAAAGCTGACGAACTCGCAAGAGTAGAATCGTCAACTCTGATGAACAGACCCGAACCTGCTGTGGGCATCCCCAGATGCTTAACGAGGTCATGGTTAAAAGGGTGGGTGAAAGAACAACACAATAAATACTGGAAGAATACGACCAGGCAAATACATGGGAAGAAATTCATAAAAGAACCATCAGAAAAATTAGCGAAAGAACTGCTCTCAATGAGCAGGAACTTTTTTTAGTAACATTTTTCGATATTGTCAAATTTAAAGGTACTTTACTTTTGGGTAAAACTCATATTTTTTGACCAACCTCGTATACGACTGAAACATTTGATATTTGATGACTGTATTATAGGTTTTAGGTAATGCAGAACTTTTAATGAAGAATAGGTTTTCTTCCTAAAATTAATAATAAAAAAGTTTTCCATATGATTCCAACTTAGGGGGACATATTGTATATAAGTTGTCGTTTAGCAGTTGCCAACCCTTAGTTTCCAAGCAAAGTGGGCGCCGGTGAAGTCAGAGTAGTGATCATTCAGGAATAAAATAAGTGGAGTTTCAAAAATTCATTACGAAATGGTTAGCAAATATTATGTATAGGGTGTCCCAAATTGGATGGCTTTATGGAAAATTAGAGGAAATACAAAAAAAGTAAAAAAACATTGCATCATTCATTTTTTTTGTTAAACAAGCCATTGTCCAACCAGCTTTTTCGTAAGTTATTTCATTTTTGAGATATAAAACGATTTTTTCTACTCCTACACTGAAATATTGACCAATAGAAATCTAGATTTTCAAATACCCAAGTTGGCAGACCCAATATTTTCTGTAGAATGTTTGAGATTCATGTGTTTTATGACAGTTTAAATCTTTTGGGTTAGTTTTTAAGAGAAATGTCAAGCACCAGACCAAAAATACTTAATGACTAGGGTAAGTACATATTTTAACATATCAATTTTTGTTTACAATAATGTATTACTAATGTTGTAACAATAACATACTTCTACACTTTATGCTATTAGTTCAACAGTCTCGTAGCACAGTGAGGAAAGGCGCCGTATAAGGTTGTTTTCGATTTGTACATGCCAGGTTTGAGTCTTAATGCTTGTGTATTAATAATCAACATAACATGATCATTGCATAATATACTATTTTCTACAAACGTCAAAAAATGACAAGGTTCGCGCATTGACAACAATATGCGAAGCATGCGAAGTGACCTTTTTTTCCATTTTCCTTTGTTACCATGACACCGTGCGTGAAGTAGTGTGTGAAATACTTAAGGCGGATTCATGCAACGTTCATTATCATTACATTTTCATTATATTATAACTACATTTACATTAGAAAAAGTTAATTACTATAGTTTTCTATATGATGTTCATGCAACCACATTATTGAATTTCAATTACACTATTGCATTAAGAAGTTGGTCTACTTTCAACTATACATTATAATTACATTATATTTTTAGTCAAAACCATAGAGAAATATAATATAATGTCTATGTCTATGGTGAAAACGCTGAAAACCATGAAATCGCATGCGCCAAAAATGTTACAGCTGTCATTCCAAGGTCTCCTTCTATTTCGAGCAGCCAATAATACTTTCAAAAGTAGAGAAACTGATATATTCCAACACGTTTTTGCTGAGAGAACCTGATAACTTCCAAATAATTGCAAATAACTGACCTCCTAGCACAACCACAAATGATTCAAATAATATGACGTTTATCAATTGCCAGTCTTGTCAGTTCATAATTAATTCGTTGCATGAACTGGTTTGACTAGGCAGTGATAATGTAATTTAAGTGTAGTTATAATGTAATGAAAATGTAATTATAATGCACGTTGCATGAATCGGCCTTTACTTCGCACACTGCATGTAAACTATATGGGATTTTTATATTTTAACCTTTATTTTCCCCAATCCAAGAAATCATTTATTTATTAATGTATAACAATAATTAAGGTTTTTAAATTGTGAGAAAATTTAACACTACCCAATTTATTTATCTATGTTTGTAGAAAAAATTTTGTTTGCATCTCATGCGAGAAATACTTTGGTGATCTCGACTATTTCTTTTAACTCGGCTGCGCCTCGTTAAAAAAAACAGTTCTCGGTCACCAAAGTAGCATTTTGCGCACTAGATACAAAAATAACTATTTTGAAATTGGACCAAACTACTGTCTTGAATATTTTCTTCATTTTACTAGATGTGAAAAATATGCAATATGAACTTTTGATAGAATAACTAGAGGAGAGTTCTATGCATTACACAAGTTGTTCTTATATCCTAAATGTAAAAAACACTTTTACCTCTTTCATTTTAAAAAATGCCATGCCTGTTAGAAGGGAATCTGAACCTGCTTGGTGCTGTGGACCAATTCTCTCTAGTTCTAGTTGTTCTGCCACCTCTTGCAATCCTCCTTTCAGATTTTTACATGATTTCATTAGGTACTGAAACAAATACATATTTCACATAATTTCACGATAACACAAAAAACATTGCATTTTACAGAATTTTCACATTCAACAGTATAATCCCTATTAGATAAAAAGTACTAAAGTACAATATATATTTTCTCCAAAATGGAATGAGCTTGTATAGTACAGTATTTTATAAATGTGGAACAATTTTTTGTAGAAAAACTTCAATTCAAATGTTCCAAGTTTCAGTTACTAAAATAATAATGAATTAGGTATACCTTGACATCATATATTGTAGGAAAATATAATTTTAGTAAGTCAAAGAACTCTGTTTCATCTTGTGGTAAGTGATTATCTGTTAATAATTTTATGAGATATCCAAAATCATAACCAGAATGGAAGGACAACCATTTGATATTTTCCACTAAGACAATACCAGATGACATGAGTAATTCTGCAAATTCAAGGGGTTCTATTCCCTCATCCTCATGTTTCTTGAATTGAATTCCTGAGTTCTGTAATAGATCAATGCTATCTTGTGCATACATATCCTCTCTGAAACAGAATTATAAAGTAAAAACAACATATAGGTATTACTTACCAAGAATTCCATTAAATTAAAAATATTTTAACTCACTGAAGGTTAAATTTGAAATTAAATTGCCATGTAGTGTACACACCACCAGGTGTTTTCCCATTATCATCTAGAAAAGTAAGACCCAATTGAATTATTCTCAGTAAATCAACATTACACCTCAGCATTTGGTATTGATAATCAGCTGAGCTGCGAAATTCTCCAATGGGTCTAGCAACTACCCCAGGAAACTCTGTATCCATTGCTACATATTGATATTTCTGTACTAAAAAACAAATTTGTATAATCAAAAGTGAGTTAGGTACATCAAGTCCAGTGAAAACAATAAATGATCTTAACAATACATTCCAATGCTAATAAAATAGGTACCTATTTGTCTAATTGTTCGAAACTCATCTTCCAAATTGTGAGCCCAAACATCTCGAATGCCACAATCTTCATTATTAGGATGTGCAATGCTACCTAAAGTAGCTGCTGGCATATTTTTACCAATTTTCGTAATTTTTTATGAAGAGTTATTCCAGACAACATTCAATTAGTATTTCTTACAGTTATGAGTTTTACCTAAAACATAGTTTTGTTATATTTACAAAGGAAAACAGCTTTTTTTCTAGATTAACCAACAAATCAATGTGGAAATTATAATGCTAATATAAATAAATATAAAAAAATAGCACTTGCTTTTTTCGTCATTATATAGTGAACAATCGTTGACCAAAAATTATTTTTTATTTGAAAAACATGAACATTTCACAATTTCTAATAATTTTGACAATTTTGAGATTGTCATCTGCCAGCAAATTAACAAATAGGCAATTTCAAGCGATCTCAGAATTTAAAAATATTAAGTAGGACGATTATTTTCAGTGATGAAATAATGTTGATAGGTTGTTGATATCATGATATGAAACCAAGATCCAAGATGATTACCTTACAACAAATTATTGATAATTTTTTGTTTGGAAATGAGCACTACTACCAGCCAATGCCTAAAATCATCAATGAAAAATAATATCAATTATTGCGATAAAACAAAAACAATACAGATGCCTCACTAGTTTTAGTTTAAATGTGAAGTAAAACAGGGTTATTTTGTTTTATTTTACAAAAACAAAAGCATGTTCGTGTTGAAAAAAATAAAATTATTAGAATGCGCTTATCATTTGGATTAATTGGAGCTTGGAGCCCTCGAGATCTGAAAAAGGTGGATTCATGCAAGAAGTATTTAAAACTAAGATTAATTTAAAACTAAAAGAAGATAAAAAAACCTTGTTATTTTTCAATTTCTTAGTTTCTTGCATGAGCATGTACGTGTTATGTAGATGTTCATGCAAGAAACTAAGATCATAAAATACTTGAAGTATTTTATGACTAAGATATTGAGAATTGAGATTTAAATTGAAAAATAACATGTTTTTATCTTCTTAGTTTTAGTTTCAAATTAATCTTAGTTTTAATTTCTTCTTGCATGAATCCACAATGTGCTGTGCCTGATATGTCAAGTCCAGAGATATCATGTCATGTCTATGATCATTGATCATGATCAATGATCAAATACAAACATAAACAAACACATCAAACCTCCCCTAATCTATGCATCAAACGTCAAACCAGCACACAAATAACATAACCTCATAAAACGTAGTGATATTTTTTGGTAAAATATCTTATACAAAATGAAAAATAGAAACGTGGCTCTTATGCGGCCTAATGCAGGTGCTGTTTTTATAACAGCATCAAATCTTGCTACCGGTATTGCATATAAAAGTAATGCACTTTTAAGTAGTCAAAACTTTTGGCATAAATTTATAGTAAGTATATAGACGATAGACCTATCACGGAATATGTAGTTTTAATACTCATTCTATCATATACATAATTATTTTGATATTAGTTCTTCTCTATAACTTTTTTGCCCGATTGCACAAGTTTGACTTAAATGTAGGGCTTAACAAATTGCACATTACTGAAAATTCCAATCTTTCATTGCACCATGTTTTGCTTATTAAAGCCACGGTTAAATACAATACCATATGTCTTAACATGAATGAACAAGCTGTACTTAAAATTTCGTGCATATACCTAAGCTTCGCTTAGATGATGGTGCAGTGAGCTTATTTTCATAAGGTAAGGTGGTGCAATTGGACATTAAAGAGAAGTCTATATTTTTTGCAGATATACACTCATGCTTGTGTTTCCAGACAGATTTCTAGGGACTGTTCAAGTGTGTGTTTTATTTTCGTATTTAAATGTATTTATAATGATTGATAAATATTTGAATTATAGGTGCATTTGAAAGATATTTTGCAAATGTACTATTTCTAGTATCTACTTTCTATGAACATACTTAATGGATCAACTTCTGCAATTAAATGTTGCATTCCAAATTACTTATTTCTGACAATGTACAGAGGACATTCTTTTAACTAGTTTTGATATGACAAGGAATGGAGAAAACTTATTTCCTTGTTGCAAATGTAGAAGTCTCTGATGGACGGTGGGAATAGAATATTTACATTGTATCTTATCAATATTCATTTAAATTTGAAAATTACTAACAAAATATGCTTGTATTCATTATTAAAAATTAGAGATATATACCATTTTAACCTTTACATTTATTGGTAGGTAAGTGATTCTGCAATGTCATCCCGCAATGAGATACTGGATGCAGTTTTAGATCAAGTTCATCCTATGGACTTAATTCCATTATCATTTTGGAGAGACAGTAATGGGGCAAATTTTTTAGCTAGAAATTGTGGGCCTGCTATACATAAACTTTGTAATGATAATTTAGTTGTGGTAAATCCAAAAAGTTCAAAAACAGTATGTAGACAAGTCTCTTATCTGGCATTTTTAATAATTGTCTAATATTTTTTAGTTCAAACTTAAAATTATATTGAAATTTGCTACAACTGGAGAGTTTAAAATAGATGTGCAGAAAAATATTCATTTTGTTTTGACAAAAAGATTTAACACTACAACAAAAGTTCTCAATTTAGTTAAATTTCATGAAGATCCAGGTAAAAATATGGTTGATTTAATAAAAATGGCTTCCAAGTTCTTAACAATGACGAATCTGATATATAATTCTTTCAGAACTAAGCGAATACTGTCCGCTCTCCCAACCAAAAATAATGTTTTTTGTTTTACACATAGCAAAATCTTTAATTCCACCACCGGAAGTATACTTAATGAACGACAATGGAATAAAACTGTTGAATCCCATGGAATTACTAGTAACACAAGCTCCTTACATTAGGAGTATTGATTTAAGAAACAATTTAGTAAGTAAGTTAGTTTTCGATCTTATTCATTTAAATTCAATGCTTATGTATTTTCAGATATCTGATATTAATACTTTAAATAATTTAAAAATTTTTCAATTGACTGAATTGTATTTAGATGGTAATCCTTTTTGTGAAAAAATTACTAGAGAAGAGTATGTCAGGTTGATATCCAATACAGTAAAAGGTCTCACGACATTAGTAAGTAGCATTTCATTGAAATTATGGAGCTTTCTTAAGTCTATTTGTTTATAAAAACTACATCAATATTTATCTTTTTTGTATGTGGTAAATACTATGTTTTAGGATGGAGTGTCTTTAAAAATGGACAGTTTGCATGTAGCTAAACGAAATTATGTTTGTAATTTTGAAGCTGCTCCCCTTGTGAATCAATTTTTAGAACATTATTTCCATTTATATGATTCAAATAATCGAACTATTTTAAAAGGACTATACCATAAAAATGCAATGTTCTCTCTCAATTCTACATATCACCCAAATCAATTGACATCTGCAAACACAAGGTAATTGGACATTTTTATTGGATTTATTGACCCATTTTTTCGAAATTATAATTTATGGGGCTGTATAATTTTGTTAGCAAAACGCATCACAATGCTAAATTGAACATTCTGTTCAAGTTTAGTGGGAATTTAAACTAATTAAGTTCTTTGTTTCATAAATTATTTTTTAAAATTAACATTGATTTGTTCCATTTAAGGTAATTGTCATTCTACAATATTTTGGTTCATTTCTATGGCAACAATAGAGGAGCCTATATTATAATGCCCCATTAAATTATTTTCGTTACAGACTACACATAATATTGTATGTAGGTACATCTACACAAATACTATCACAAGCTGTAATCCAGCAACGTTACTCGCGCCTTGAGTATGAACATAATAGGGGCTTAAAGCAGTTCTAAAAACCACCACTTATCCGTATACGTATCGCAGTGCGCATGTGCAGAAGCGATATGTGGACTATCAATCCGTCACACGTACCTAACACGTACGTATTGCTTTATTGTGTTCCGTGTTCGCGTATTTAAACGACCAAGAAACGCGAAAGGTTACTTTAAGAAAGACTATTTCTTAGTAGATGTCAAGGTAACAGTGTCTCACTATTTCTTAGGTTGGAAATTAAAACACACGTATGGTTACGTTACGAACGCATTTGCTTTATACTTCTTTTTGATTAATCACGTATCTCCCTTACGTTATGTATACGGATAAGGATAAGTGATCTATTTGAAGAACTACTTTATGTCCCTAATGTTTTATTATTATACAATAT
Source organism: Galerucella pusilla (assembly GCA_910591695.1). Taxonomy (NCBI): domain Eukaryota; kingdom Metazoa; phylum Arthropoda; class Insecta; order Coleoptera; family Chrysomelidae; genus Galerucella; species Galerucella pusilla. The sequence goes on from CAJUYI010001409.1 coordinate 36,675, forward strand.
AAGATTCTAAATACAATACTTAATTTCTGACACAAGCCTCGTCGCACGACAAAAGTACCTTAATTTTATGTTTGCAATTATTCTATGTTTCAGTTTTCAATTTGGTCTCAAATCATTCACTTTATTTTGTCTTGCTTTTGGGGAATTCAACCAATACCCGGCTTTTGGTAATTTGTTAAAGTATATTAGTAGGGTCGTTGCACCACATATGGCCACTTGTTTCTTCAAGAACTAAAATTAACTGTTTGACAAAAATGGTCGCGTTCATCACAACGTAGCGCTACCGAAGCGATCATCAATTTGCTGCTGAACGCGTGTTTTGTTAACTGATCAGATTGAGCGCTGTGGTATCTGTCGCCATTTTTTCAATAAAAATTAAAATACGCTACACGCTACCGATGGATGATGCATTAACTCTCATTTATGTCATATGTTGAAAACATAATATAAATATTTTTGTTTGGAGATATTTTAGGTTGTATTTCAGTGGAAATGAATGAACAGCTGAAGGTGACTTATGATTTTAATAATAAATTGTATAATAGGTTTGTTCGTAGAAGGAATTTTCAATCGATTGGAAATTTTTTAAACTCTGATATTCCGTTTGCGATTCGTTGTAACTTGATTGGCAATTTTTGTTGTACGAACGGGTGGAAAATTTTGACAATTTGACAGTGATATATTTGATAAATATTTGAAGAATAGCTGGAAAAAATAAAGAATAAGTAAATAATTTTGTAATGTGTGTGTCATTCTTTGACCATCCTAATAAGAAGCCAGAGATTTTTTTTTTGAAATGTCCGGTACTACAACATACAAATTATTTTACTCACGTTTTATTTTAGAAGGAACTGACTGGTTAGCTACTATATGTTTTTTTACTATAATAGAAAAATAGTAAAAATCTGTCACTTTCTACAGCATCACAATACGCATGTTCTCATGTTCAAACTGAAAATTTGATCCCGGAGCAAATTTCTTACTCAGAACAAAGGATTTTTAAATCGCCAACTGCCAAATTGTTTCTACGAACGCTTTTTTTTCAATGCGCATGCCTCTGACGGTTTCTGATAGATAACTCCCATTTTTAATGGTTATTTCTGATACGGGGCTCCCGATCACGTCTTTCTTCCCAAACTTCACGCTGTTCTATGGGTTGAAGAAGGTCTACAGTGCGGCCTACTATTAGACCTACATCTAGAGCGTCTTCCTCAGCGATTACAATAGCTGATAGCTGATTGAATAGGATCCATTTTTCAAGAAACAGAAACTTATCAACAGACCAGGATAATTTTTCGTTGTCGATGATCACGGAATACTAATACTAAGCTCACAAAACACTGGTAATAACTAGTGCTGGGCGATTGTCAAAAAGTATAATCGATTATATAAAATAATCGATTAATTGAAAATAATTTACTTTTAATATAAATCAATAAGTATCAAAAAATTATGAATATGCATGTTAAAATGTGTAAATCATCTATTAGTGTACTCATAATTTCTTGATAATGGCAGCAGGAATGATAAAGAAAAATAGATTCCCATTTAAAACTAAAAATATAAACATATATTATACCACAACGTACAGTTTTAATTTGTTTTTACTGTGAATCAAACTAAAATGTTACTTGATACTTTATATTCACCACTTCCAGCTCACTGGCGGATCTAGGGAGTTTTTCAGGGGGGGCCATGAGTTAATGGAAATTTGTAACCAAAGTAATAAAATCCATAGAAATGAATTATATATAAATATATATTTTCTTTATTTGAAACAACTGAAACCAGTGAACAATAATATAAATAAGATTGAACAAAATATGGCGAAACAAGCAAAAACAAAATTCCTCAATTCTAATAAATAATAAACTCTCAAAATAAAACAACTGGAACAAAAACTTGATAAAATTATTGTTCAGAAAGATATGTCTTTGGTCACTGTTTGAAAATATACTGAAAACAACTGAAACTAGTGAACAATAACATAAATATCCAGACTCTGGTTGTTGAACCAATATCAAGGAGGGGCCATGGCCCCCCTCAGATCCGCCAGTGTTCCAGCTACCGTTATCTAGAATTATGAAAAAGAATCAATCTTCAATTAATTGATTATTTTCGATTAATCGAGTGTTTCCGATCAATCGATTATTTTCGATCCAGAAATTTTTTCCAAATATCCGATTTTTGCGATTATTCGATCATTTGGTGATTTTCGCTTGATCGATTGTTTTAGATTGTTCGATTATTTTCGATTGATCGATTATTTTTAAAAATATATATCGATTAATCGATTATTTTGCCCACCCCTAGTAATAACTAAGTATTAGTATTACTAAATTCAAATCAAAAATGAATAAATAATTGTATATATCAAATGAAATTGAGTTGTATTCATTGAAATTTGTTAACATATATGTCGATGGTTTTATTAGCACGCTCAGCAGAATTACGAACTTTAGCTTATTGTTATTGCTAAGAACTAAACAGTAAACATCGTGACGAATTTATGTTTTACCAAGGTTTTTTTTGAATATTTGGAATCCCACAGGTAAGTAGATATCACAACCCAAGATATTTTCATCCGAATTAATTTTTATTTCAATTACCTAAAATAAATGTCAAGATGGCCATTAGTAGAAACAAAATTAAGGATTCTTGAGTTATGGCCATATGGTAGCCAAAAGTAAAATACAAAATTTTACTTATATATATATCAGTAGCAGAGAGGTAAACAATGGTATGTCCATAAATACAAATGTTCAATAAAGAAGAAAACAACTTGTAATGCTAACTTACTTTCAAATTTGACTAATTTTTAAACACTGTACCAAGCTGTCATTATGGTATGATACCTAACTTTTCAAGCACTTTTAGTACACAATACCATTATTTCAGCCATACTTACCTGTATCTTGATTTTGGACTTACGACTTTTTAGCTGTATTTGAAAAAACAGGTAATCATTGAAATGTAGGCCTTATATTGCAAAAACAGATTTATTGCTCATCCCTAGCATAATTAATAAACACAAAAAGATTATGAATTGTACAAAGCAAAATTTATTCGCTGCCTTCTCGGAACTATCTGGACCTTTTGCTTTACAAATTGGAATATTATTGTAAAAATTGTGAAATTGCAGAGGAACCCATTCTAAACTTTTCATCAAATATTCCCGCTTCTTCTGTTTTATTCCCTTTAAGTTACAGCGCAGACTAGTTAATTCATCGGGCAATGGCGCTGGGTTTCGAACAGATCTGGTAACATCTAAAGTTTTGAACTCGTCATCAAAATTCAGCTTGTAAAATATAATGTTAGGATGAGCAGCTTCAACTCGAAAATGAACAACGGTTGATATTAGAAAATCTTCTTTTTTCGTATTTTTCTTCCTGTTGATAAAAGGAGCGTTAGGTTGCCTATACAAGTGGTCAACATGTTTGAAATCGGGAATATCTAGTTTCATGACAGTTGCACCAGTTGACCTTATTAATTGCTGCCAGTCCCAAGGAGTGCATATTTCCATAGTCGGTTGTTTCTTCAAAGTCCTTTCAATCAACGCGTGTACATGATCAGCTTCCATGTGAGTATGACCTCTCGATAAAAATTTGTGGTCTACAGTTTTTAGATTTGGACAGATTTTCAATAGCCATAGATAACTTAGCATCACAATAATGTTACGATTCTGACTGGGGCAGTTATCTGACCAAATAATTAAGTGCTCTATGGAAGAATTAGCAATAATGCTTTTAGTCCATTTGATCAAGGCAGATGCGATTTCATTGCCTCCTCTCCCAGCTTCAGATTCATCCCATAGTAAGCAATATGACGAATTGTTTGTTGAATCATATATGGTCAGATTTAAAGTCCATAGCTTCAGATAATAAAAGCTTTGATTATTTGAAAGGTATGGGGTCGGAAGACATTTTTGCAGATCTAGCATTATCACTTTTGTTATGTCTTTTGAATCCTTACTCTGTTCTTTATCATTTCTCTTGATTTTATAACGCCTATCTGCTTCCTTCAAATGATTTTCATATTCCTGCTGGATAAGTGTTTTTTCATTATTTTGTGACTCTTTAAGTTTTAAAGTAAAACTGTCGCATAAGTCGCATGTATCAGCTGACGGTTTTTTGAATGACAAGTTGAATTCTGTATTAAAACATTTTTTATATATCCAAAGCTTGGCTGTTTGTTGTTTAGGAATGCGGTCTTCTTCACATTTGGCTAGATACAACCTGTACATTTTTTCTCTGCTTAATTCTGGCCCTAAATAATGTCTTTTACTTTTTTCTCGAGAGTAGTGACTTTCGTAACATGGAAAAGATTTGATATGTGCTCTAACTCCATTGAGAACTTCTTCAGGTAGCTTGTTGGGTGGCACATGACGTCCTCTCATATCTCTGGAAACGAAGCCACCTGCCGTCTGTTTTTTTAAAGCATTTCGTACAACTGTTTCGGAAATTCCTAAAGTGTTCAGAAAATACGTTTTACATACATCAACTTTTTTAGTTGAACCTTCAAAAAGTATATGGAAAAAGTAGTTAATTGTTTGTTGTTTTCTATTTTTACTATTGTCTTTGGGTCTGCGACGTTCAGTGGGTTTTGACTCAACATGCGAACAAACAAATTGCCTTTTAACATCCCAAGTCTTTTCCTCACTCCAGTATTCTTTGAAAATCTGTTTTCTTATTGTATCGGGAATCTTTTCAGTACAATTTCTTCTACAAGGTGCACAGCCTGACTTAACTGCCTTCGCAGCAATATTTTTCCCCTTTTTTGTCATATGCTCCTCTCCTCTCAAAGTTGCTCTATTTCTTTTTGTACTTCGCCAGGTTTCGATGTGCTTCGTACGTTTTCTTGACTTTTTTTCTGTTCTACTTCTTTTTGTATATCCTGTATTTCCTTACTTTCCTTATCCCATACTTCCTATTGTTCTGTCTCATGTGCCGCAATTAGTACATTGTCAGTTTCGTCATGAACGTTTTCTTGATCATCATCACCACTGTCGCTACTTGGACAATAGTTAGGGTCCTTGTAACTATCATCACTATCTTCAACATATTCTAGAAGAGATCCCCTTGAAGTGGATGGTTCAATATTTTCTGACGCCGCGTCTTCTAAAACTGACTTTTTGGGACTTTGTCTTGAAGTGGACGGCTGATCTGAGGAAAATTCAAGTTATATTTTTTTAAACTTGAAAAAATAATGTATTACCATAATCATGAAAGATCGCGTCACTAACTGGTTTTCTTGGAAGTTGATGTCCCTTTTGGCAGACTGGACCTATCAATAAACCCAAATAAAAATCACTCGAAACATGCTATAACAACTGTGTAATAGTGACAATGAATTCAGTTTAAAATAATACGTTCATTTGAGCGGGGTAAAAGATCGTATCTCCATCAAAACTACATTTTTTCCGCATATCATAACAGCAGACAGCATTAGAGATTTTAGATTTCCGTATCAAGTCGATAAACAACCTTATAAAGTATTCTAGTTTCATTCAATCGAATATCAAATTTATTTACTTCTAATTTTATTAGAAATATGAACATAACCTTACTTTAAAAAACATGTTATTGATAATTACCTCCAATGTTATTATTTGCAATTTTTACCTGCTCCATTATGGCACAAACTCTTTTAGAAACAATTTTTGTCAACATTCTATGTCTTTTATCACTTTCCATCGTTTTAAAATACTAAACACGCACTACTAAATCAGCAACACGCCGTTTCGTGGAGTTACTACTGTTTACCACTAAAAATATTGTGTCGTAAACTTAACGAAAAAGGACATACTATTCTTTACCCCACTAATACATGGAGTTACTGTCTTTCCAAAATTAAAAATATAGACAACCAACAAAGCGGGACTTACGATTTTTTTTCACAATAACAAATGGAAAACGTGCACTTCGAAAATGATATTAACTCCATATCGGTTAAAAGTGGAGTTACGACTGTTTACCTCTCTGCTACTGATATATATATTTGTGTAGGTGAGTACGTGTGTTACTAAGTTAGGTAGGAATTTTGCTGTTTCAGCTAATGTGCCGAAGACTCCCAGAAAAAAGAGGTTTCAATATTCTCCTTTAAAAATACAGAAAGCTATGGATGCCGCGCGTGAGGGAATGCCTGTTTTAAGGGCTAGTAAAGAATTCAAAGTGCCTAGGACTACCCTACGAAACAAATTTGGAGGGAAAATCGCCAATCAACTGGGCATTGCGGATTTTCATCACATTTGGGTGAAGATAACGCGAAACTGCTGGTGATTAGGGTTTTGGATTGCGCTTAAATGGGATTTCCCATTAACAAAGATGGTTTGATTAGCTCTGTGCAAAAGCTAGTGAACGAATTGAAATTAAACGCTCCGTTTGTAAATGGATGCCCGAGAAAAACCTGGTATTATTCATTTTTAAATAGACAGCTGGTATTATTCATTTTTAAATAGACAGGAGATTTCCAGGATTTCATGGAGGTAGGGGTGCCGTAACTGAAGAAAAAATTAGAAATTGGTTTGAGGAGATCAAAGGACGCTTGGCGATGATGTGAAAATTTTAAATAATCCCACAAGGGTTTTTAATATGGATGAATCCGGGTTCGCCTTGGCACCAAAAAATGGGGTGTTTCTCGGACCACGAGAAACATCGGTATATGACGAGAGATCTCCATCTGTTAAAGAAAATGTTACGATTCTTTTTTCTGTTGACGCAGCTGGTTCATTTGCTCCACCATTAGCAATTTTTAAATTCGATAGAATACCCCAGAATGTATCCAAGATGATTCCAAAGGAACGGGGCGTAGGCAAAAGCTCAAATGGCCGGATGACAGCTGATTGTTTCTTTGAGTATTTTACCAATGTGTTTGTGGCTTTTCTGATACGAGAAGGAGGTTACATTTCCCATAGTAGTTTTTGTAGATGGACCTATGAAACAAAATTGGAGAGATACTGTACGAAAATTTAAAATTGATAATGACGGCAAAGAAGTTACTAAAGTTGCTGTGCCTGGCTTGCTATCCAATATAATGGTTAACCCTAAAATGGCAATAAATATAAAATCCGGCTTTTCTGCTACAGGCCTCTATCCATTTACACCAGACTCTGTAGATTTTACTAAAATAATACTAGAGAAGTGCATGTAAACAACCAATCTGCTGTTAACGAACACTTAATATATTTTGAAAGCAAAATTGATATTAACATGCTGGAGCAGTTTAGATTAACAATGGTAGGGAAGGTGCTGAAGTAGCATGTGAATTGTACAAAGTATGGCTTTCAATCACAAACGACATTCTCCATATCCAAAATCCTTCTAACGAAGATGAAGATATTCTTACACAGAACGAGTGAGAGGCAGATTTGCAACATGATTCCGAAAACGTTTCGTAATCCAACTCCTTCTAATGAATTACCAGTACCTTCCACATCAAAAAATGTTCATTCACCTGAAGAGAGGAAAAAAGAAAGGTAACAACAACGTCTCGAGAAAAGCCAAATAAAACAAAACACACTATCCAAGACTTCCCAGAAAAAGTCGAGAAAAATAAAATACGATTTAAGCTCCTCAGAAGATAAAATGTCATTGGCATCTGATAGCAGTGTCAGTTTCTCAGACATAGAAGAAGTAACAATTATGCCGCTAGGCAAAATTTTACATTAAACTTCTTAATTTAGATTACATTTTTTTACCCTACCAGTTTTATGGCTTTTGTAGATACCTACTTATAACATAACTACATCTAATTTAATAAACAAATATGCATTTATCTTAAAAATTAGTGGCCATAAGTAAAGAACTAATGTCGGACTAAAAGCCAAAAGTAAGGAGTTTGCTGCTCTTGAAAAATATATTTGAAAGTTTTTTAAATAACAGATGTGAGATGTATATATTCTTGAAAACTACATACTTCAACCAATCAAAAGTCGACCCCATGAAAGGATTATTGTCTTAAAGTGCTATAAGTAGTGCCATGACCCTACTACTTAACAAAAATTAATTTTAAAATTTTTTAAACCGAATATTTTGGGAGAAAACTGGAAATTATGGAATCCTAAATATTAGTAACTTTCACTACATTTACGTCACATACCTAAAGATGAAGTTAGCCACTTTCTCATTAGACATTAGATGTTTTATGAATTAATAGTCATTAGTTACAAAAAGGCTATTTGAATTTTAAGTATGAAGAACTGTCGAATTCTAATATACATATATATAAGTACAGTTTATACGAGCTTGACGTTTCAATATTATATTAATTGTATTAATATTTTTTTCTTTAAGTCTAGTTAGTTTTTCTTCACAATTTTTCAAGTTAGAATAATGTCAAATATATAAATATTGTTTTGTATCATACTGCATAGACAGAACAGTTACAACGCTTCATAAAAACTTTTTATTTGTGCCTGCAGAAGAAAATTGTGGTTTGTGGCTGCTAGAAGAAAATATAAATATACTGCAACTAGTTACTATTGTTCTGAAGATCATTTTGCTGTAAGTAATTATATATGTACCTACTTATGTGTAGAAAGTCATTCACTATAAAAACAATATAACATAAGCAATACCTAGGTATACTTCATCATAATTTTTAAAAAGAAAACGACAGAATTGTGGTCCCATGTCAACCCATTTGTAGCTAACTTCTCTTTCAGGTAATGTATGTGACGCATAAATGGCGAATATATAAAACAGGGTGTTATTAAATGACACTTATAACGTTTGCATGTAGATACCTCTCGTAAAATTGGATCTTTTTTCATTCGCTTGTCATATTTTCTCATATCAATAATACCATTTTTTTTCAGGATACATACATATAGTCAAATATCCAGAAACTTACACAAACTATCAAATTTCTCAATGTTACAAAACAATTTGTATCTAGGAAATCAACAAATAGTCAATATTTTGTCTGGTTTACCAGTTACACAGCATGATCCATATTCTTTTACAATAGATGTCATAAGTTGTACGGTAAGTTAAATCTACTAGCTGGACAACGAAAAAAAAATCAGACTGCTCGTCGGCCGCCAAAAGCACCGATAAGCGGTATTATTGAAATTGTGTAGGTTTTGTTCAGATAAATTAACTCCAATGTTAAAATGTCATATACCTGGAAATGTTATTGTCACTTTGACATCGATAAAAACTCCTCTTTCTCAATATCTAGTAAGCGGACGTCACTTTTACATAATGACAATGAGTCGCAAGTTTGGTTACTTATAATTTCAATATTCTGTCGTTAATTTATCTTGCCAAAAAACACTCGAGCTTTTCTTTTATTAGATAAAATCGCTCCACCTTCGGTGTCGCGATTTTATCATGTCAGTTTTTCTCGTAAAATTAGTGATTGGCAAAACTGTTTCGTTGCAAAGAGAAATTTATCCGATAAAAAAAAAGCTCTTGTGTTTTTACTGTTGATAAATTATACTTTGGCAAGTTTATCTGAAACCGTGAAAGGAATGCAGTCGAAAACGTTCGACATTGCCACGTTTAACTATAAAAAAATAGAAGAACTGATTATGTAGTGATAATAATTATAAATGGGTCTTTTTATTATTAACAATATTAAAAATATGATTGAACGTTAATTTCATAATGTGCTTGTTTCCTTGGATTTATTCTATTAACATTATTTTCCAATTTATGAATATTAAAAGAGAACACTTTTCCAAATTTGTTATGGGATTCTTAAAGCTCTGGCAACGTTGTACGAAAACCATAATGACCACACCCTCCGATTACATAATTGGTGATTTTTATCGACCAGGTTACTTCTTATTGGCAAGCGCGTGCGTGAGATCTTCCCTCTCACTTCGTCAATTGAGTGATATTGATTTATCCAGTGGTGTTCGTATTGTCAGTTACCTTTGTAATTTCAGTTTTACTTGGTAAAATAGGTACCGTACGCCATTTGTACGTTTGACAGACATACGCCATGTTTTTCCTCGCCTCTTACCGACGCCCCGTAGCTACAGATAAACTTGCCAAACTATAACTCCAATGTTAAAATGTCATATACCTGGAAATGTTATTGTCACTTTGACATCGATAAAAAAGGTGCATCCTTTTTTCATCGCAATAAAAACTCCTCTTCCTCAATATCAAGTAAGCGGATGTCACTTTTTCACAATGACAATGAGTCGCAAGTTTGGTTACTTATAATTTAAGTTGTTCATCCATATATTCTGTCGTTAATTTATCTTGCCAAAAAACACTCGAACTTTTCTTTTATCAGATAAATTTCTCTTTAACTTAAAGTTTTTCCAATCACTAAATTTGCTCGAAAAACTGACATTAGATAAAATCGCTCCACCTTCGATGTCGCGATTTTATCATGTCAGTTTTTCTCGTAAAATTAGTGATTGGCAAAACTGTTTCGTTGCAAAGAGAAATTTATCCGACAAAAAAATAGCTCTTGTGTTTTTACTGTTGATAAAACAAACCGCCGAACTTTCATTTGCAAAGTAATTTTTCATTCCCACTACGAAATAGTATATTAAATTAAAACACGCGCGATTTTTCGAAATAGAGCAAGTGTTTTAAAGACCAGTTATCCACGAATACTTTATGCTATTTTTTTTATTGGTGCACTTCGAAATTATAAATACTACTACTATAAATACTATCACTACTACAACAACAAGAAATGGAAACAAGAACTAATAATGTTAGTGAAATGGTTGAATTCGTGATGACAGTATATACCTTGCGTTGTCATGGAAATGAGAAAGACATGAACTTATTTGCATTTTTTCTTCAAGATTTTTTGCTGTCACCGCAAAGCAAAAAAATAAATTCTAATATCGTTTTCTTAAGTAGTGAAGCAGAATCACGTTTAATACCGCTAAAATCTTTGATAAATCGAAATTAATTATACTAATATATTAATATCTCAAACAATACCAACTGTACTTTTCATTTATAAAATTGAAATTGTTAGATATTGTTCGAATAAAGGTTTTGACGTTACAAAGTACTCCAGTCAGATCAATACTAAAAAAATTCTCGAGTTGTTGATGTTGCTATGGTAACTATGGTAAGAACGCGCGTTTTTTAAAGTGCGATTTAAACACGCTGAGGCGTGCTTTAAATAGATAAAGTGGTTCACCAATAAAAAATAGTATATTAAAGTTTAAGTGGATATTAAGGTCTTTAAAACACGCGCGATTTTTGGAGCACGACAGCGAAGCCGAAGTGCTCGAAATAGAGCAAGTGTTTTAAAGACCAGTTATCCACGAATACTTTACGCTATTTTTTTTATTGGTTCACTTTGAAATTATAAAAACTGGCATCTATTACTGCAACAGCAACAAGAAATGGAAATAAGAACTAATAATGTAAAATGGTTGAATTGCATTGTCATGGAGATGAGGAAAACATAAACTAATTTGCATTTTGATGGAAGTTCAACCTCATTGAGTTCTGAGAATGTTAACAGTATTAATTTAAATACCATTTCCTACGGTTTGAAAAATCGAAATGTTGATATCTCAAACAATACCAACATTTTCATTTATAAAATTGAAATTGCTAAATATTGTTCGAATGAAGGTTTTGACGTTACAAAGTACTCCTGTCAGATCAATATTAAGAAAATTGTCATTTAGACTTCGTTTCTCGAGTTGTTGATGTTGCCATGGAAACTTTGAAAAAACGCTCGTGTTTTAAAGTTCGATTCAAACACTCTGAGGCGTGCTTTAAATAGGTAAAATGATTCACCGATAAAAAAAATATATTTTTTTATTTTAAATTGACAAGCGAAGCTAGGTTATCGGTTGCTAAGTATGAAAAACTGGACAACGAAAAAATAAAATGTCAGTTATTGTGGACTCATTTTTCGTTGTACACCATATGATGAAATTTTCATAGGCTTGATTGTAACGGTCTTTCGATTTTTCCGGTAACAAACTTCTGCAAGCAATAATAATTGGCGCTTCTTCAATGGAATTCATTTTTAACTAGATTCTAGCCAAATATTAAACTTGGTAATCAATTCAATATTCGAACTAGCTTCAAATCTAACTATACGTTGAGATCTATACTAACAAAAACAAAACCAAAAAATGAAGAACAATCTTAAAAAAATTGCATATATCAGATATCTTGTGAATGCGACAAATTCTATTTAGGTAAAACATCTAGACCATTGAAAGTCCGAATAAGTGAACATAAAAAATATATCAAAGATAGGGAGTTTTTTAAGTCAAGTATTTGTAAACATGCTTGGGAAGAGGGGCATAAAATTCAATGGGATTCGACAAAAATAATATTGAAAGAGCCCAATAATAAAAGACGAAAAATCAAAGAAATTGCTTTAATACAACTAAATGCAGATAAATGTGTAGCTAGTATTTCAGCTGATTGTAGTCAAATTTGGTTACCAATGTTAGAAAGAGAAATTTCCAATAATCAATTACCTGCGTTATCAGGATAGCATCATAAGTTTTTATCCAGGTTTTCTTATGATTTATCATTGAAATAGTTGTTAATCGATACACACTAATACACAAAATCACCAAACTAAGTCATTCATATTTTGAAAACAAAAATAATCATACACAAAAAAGTAACAACCAACGCGTTTTATTAACAACATTTCCAAAATAAGCGGAAAAATCGTTCCTGGAACGTACACTTCACTGGATTCCATTTCTAGTAGACTATCATATCTTTGGAATGTCATAAAATAATAGATATTTACGTAATTAGTTATGAAAAGAGCGATATTGTTCAACAAGCATAATATTTGCAAAAACGAGCGCTAGCGAGTTCTGCAAATTACGCGTGTTGAACAATGTCGCTCTCTTCATAACGTGTTTACGTACAACGTTTTATCTAATTCCGCGCTTTCATAATAATCAATAAAATCTTCAATTACAATGATAATATTTATTGAAGTGGAATCAAATGGTGTTAGAAGTATTGTTACTATAGGCGTTTTCGGAAACCTACTACGGCTCACTAACTCGATCCAGAGAGGTCACGTGATGAATCACTCTGATCACCTACCCGGGAACTGTAGTTTACGAACTAATAGGTTTCGTTTTTGATCTGACAGCTAACGTCATAACAAAACATACATCTCTTCTTCAACTTCGTCATTATCTTCCAAAAAATAATCAAATGCCAACGCCGTTAATGTAGCAAGGCCCCTTTTCATGTTTGATAAAAGCAATATATTTCGTTACCACCAAAAGAATTAGGTTATGTTATATTACCCTTCAGCACAGAGTACCTGTGCCTTCAGTAATGCGCATGCGGTGCCTATAGCGTCTCTACCGACCTACCTCTCGAGGTGGGTTATGAAAAATGAACCTGGGTCAGTCATCCAGTCAACAACTCGGAAGTTTCCGAACACAGGTAGGCAACTCGGGTTAGGTAAACGAACGTGCAGGTTAGGGATCGTGTCAACCCGAGTAAGTTTCCGAAAACGCCTTATGATGTATTCACCCAGAAAATTGACTTACTTTAAATAACTGTGTCCTGAATAATGTTTTCAATTTTTATAAACCTCAAAATACTATTGAATTAAAATAATGGGTTAATTGTACAGTTTAAATAATGAAATAATTGTCAGTTTTGACAGTACCTACCTAATTAATAAGTTATTCTTTGAAACTCATGTGGTATCTCTATGTTGAAACATAAACAGTTACGTAAAGTTTTTACATAACTACTTTTCATAACTGATATATAAAGGTTATGAAAAATGTGACGTTACCAAACGTCAAGGAGTGACGTAAAGTGTCACATTTGATAGCGGAATTAGATAAAATATTTATTTCCCATTTTACCAGAGATGTGATCTACTATGAATGGACCTTAATAAAAATTTGACAACAAAGTTTTGTAGTCTTAAACTTCAAAATATTATTGATTGTCTAGTTGTCATATTTTTTTCGTTGTGTCAGATAGGGACCATAAATTATTTTATCATTAGTTAATCTTGACAAGGGTAGCTGGAACGCTACCGAAACGTCGAAATAAAAAAATAAAAAACATTATTGTGGTTTCATTCCCAAAAAATAAGAGAAAAAATAATAAATAATGCCACAAGGAACTTACAGAAGATATTAAAAGATGTAGACCTTATGGAAGAATAATTATTTGACAACTGTCAAAATATTACTTAGTGACACGAATGTAACCAAAGTATGTAACGTTAACCCACGCCTTCTACCCATTTTATTGCAGTCTACAGAGAATTTGCATCTTTGCATCTTTTGAATTGTGTGTTTTAATAATAAAATCGGAGAAGAATGGAAAGTTCAATACATTACAAGCTGCAAAAGCCCTTTTAGGTGCTCGGAGGTATTCAAATTTTATTTGTTAGATTGGTTTTCTTTAATCTCCAAATATAAATCAATGGTGTACATTTTCGCATGAAATATAGTTTCATGAAATCCGAGCAGGGTTAAGATTTATATCCTATATTTGCGACCATATGCACCAGTGCCTGTGTGTGTAGCTCCTCCTTTTGGAGGACCCAGTCATTTCTGTTAGGAATTAGGACGGTATTAGGCAAATCATAGTGAAGGTAATTCCCAGTGTTGACTATAGCTGCTACGCTCCGTATAATATGGGAATATAACAATAACAGCCTTATTTTTAGGTGAGGAGAGTAGCACATGTTCAAAAATACTTTAAAATACTCGTCTAAAGAAAGCGTTGGATATAATATGTTCTTCATCGAGCACCCAATCTAAGAAAATTTGTTGCTTTTCTTTTACATTCAAGCATTGAAAAATATAAAATACCCAAGGTTACCGTCCGTGCACTCTAACAAAGTTTTTAAAACTTGATAGATACCTATAAAGTATCTGTATAACCCCTCACTCAATTTTCGCTGACACTGTAATTTTGATTATTTCTAGAGTCGCTCTATTATTGTCGGAGTATCTGGAGTGTTTAGAGAAGTTGTGACTGGCCAACCTGCAGACTGCAGACTATACGGGTTTTTAAGGACATTCGTACTGGAGATTGTTAATGGAGATGGATTGAGCTATATAGTAAATGAGCAAGCTCATATATATAACGCATTTTCGTGGCAAGTCGCGAATACTTTTAAAATTCAGTTGCCCATAATTGATACCACCAATGTTCCTCAGAATCCTAAGGAGCAACAACAAGTCATTCATGCTCTTAGAAAGATCACAAACATGAATACCAAGTGGTCTATAAAGTAAGTACCACCGAAATACACTATCTGTTCTAAACGTATTGATTTTTTAGGTGTTTGGAAGAATGTAATTATGATTTAAAGAAGACCTTAATAATGTTTGTCGAATTATTTAAACAGAACAGAATCCCAGAAAACGTTTTTGTGTATAAATACAACGAAAATGAAAAGTAAACATGACAGTAATTGATGTGAGAGTTTTATAAATAGTATTGTATATAAATAATAAAGAAATATATATGTATTTTTTGTTTTGTGTTCATTAGATCTTACCAAAAGGTTCATATTATAGGTACTAGCACACATTTTGTGGAAATAATACCAGAAAATTCCAGGTTGGTATTCTATAATAACCAAGAAGATTCTGAAATTTTTCCCCATGTGACAAAACTACTTAGACATTTAATAAAATTATAGGTACTTATTTGTTTACGGTAGCTGAAACGAGACCGAAACGTTGAAATAAACATATAAAAAAAGATTTTGTCATAATTTCTTAAAAATAAAAATGATTATACCACAAAAAAGTACATATTCTGAAAAATATTTAAATTTTGCTATTTATCTTCATAATAGAAAGACTTGATGTACCTAATTAAGGAATTGGTTATTTCTCAAAACTGGAAATAAAAGGTGGATTTTGATTTTAAATATTTCCCTAATGATAAGGTAATCTCATCAAGACTATCACAGGGGGTCTATTCTCTAACAGTGAGAGCTCCTACGAGAATACACATTCATGAAGTGCGCATGCGGGCTATATCATAATTTGCAATTTCGAGAGAGCTCGCATACGCACTTTATAAGTGTGTACTCTCGTAGGAGCTCTCACTGTTGGTGAATAAACCCCCTGGTTAGTTTAAACTTATAATTATTTCTCTTACTTCGTATGTGTGTGTGTATCATGATAGGCCAGACGATAGGGTTAACAATTACAAGTAATTAGCAATACGGCTGATTTTTTTTTCCATAAGTAGCTTAAAGTATGTAGATTATTATAAAAAAAAGTTAACCAAATTAAAAAAAAATCAAAAAACTTTTTTTTTCGAAATTTTTCAATATTTCGCGCTGGGAAAAAGGTAGAGAAAAATAAAAAATACCACCGTGTAGGGGGAGTATTTTGCAACAAAATAGGTTTCTTGCGTTTCTTTCGTCCGAGCAATGGTTTTTCCGGAAAAAATTCGGTAAACTAAGTAGGTGTTCCGCATCCGCGCGACTCTATTTTCTGAAGCGCGGCGGAGTACATCATAAACTATTGTACAGTTATACTGTAGATATAACTAATAGTAATACGGCGTTTTGAAGAGGAAAGATGGTATTTTTTAATAGCAAATTAGGTACTCATAATATAAATATTATATTCTGATCAACAATAAAAAATATATTATATAATAACGATTCATTGAAACAATTTTTCGAACGATGGAAACTGTTATTTAGGAGGTCTGTTCCATAGATAAAATTTACGGATAATTAATTTTTCCTAATTACGAAATACGACACTTTTCATTATTTTGTAAATTGTAGGAATCTTGAATTTACAAGAAAATATATATATATATATATTTATGTAACTTTGATAAAACAAGTAATTTCAGTGGGGTTAGCGTGGAAATGTTGGGGAAACTTCTAAGATCAAGAATATATAATTACCAAATTAAATAATTTTTTGCGCGATCGATCTTTTTTGTTTATTTACAGCATCTGTTGTCAGGACAGTAGGTTGTGTTTACTGGTTTTTAAGTCTAGCACGTCGGTAAATGATTTACTTACCGTTCAGACGTCGGTAAGTAAATTACTTACCGACGTCTTAGCCCTACATACATTTAAGTGGTCCTAAATAATATATTTTACTTCATTCATTACACAAAAGAAACAAAAAAAATAAGAAATTGATATTTTTTAATGAACAGAATCGAACAGAACAATATAAAAAGTAATAAATAGCATGAAAACAATTTCACCAAAATGCAAATTATATTTTAAACTGATCGAGAAGTATAAATGTCACTTTTGACATTTCGTTCATTTCGAAGAAATTTAAATTATTCGAAATTCGAATATTTCAATACGATCGCGCTAAAAATGGTATAAGCATTTCGAACGTTAAGGGTAATACCGGTCTCCAGCAAAATCCAAACATTGCTGTCGACTGGTAAACAACCCTTACCGTTCTTAATATACTATACATACATTTTTGGATTCAATGATTTTTTGAATTATAAGCGAAAATAGCAATTTTTATAGATTCAGGTAGGAATCTTCTTTATTTTTTCAAAATAAAATTTAATACTATTGTAATATAATAGTACATTATGCAACGATTATGTAATGGTTAAGGTTAATGCGAGTGTATTAATAACCATTACATGATAGTTTCAAAAACTATTTTTTCTACGAAGAAATTTGATTTAAAAAAATATAAATAAAATTTACCACCCGGGATTCGAACTCGGCACGTATAGATCGAAAACAACCTTATTATGCGGCGCCTTTCCTAACTGCGATACGGGACCACATTGTTGAACTATTAGCATAAAGTGTATAAGTATGTACTGTTATACAAAATTATTAATAAATTATTGTAAACAAAAATTAATAAGTTTTAATATGTATTTAACTTGGTCATTAAGTATTTTTGGTCTGGTGCTCGAAATTTCTTTTAAAAACTGACGCAAAAGATTAAACTGTTATAAAACACTGTCAAACATTCTACAGAATATATTGGGTCTGCCTACGGTATTTGAAGAACTAGATTTCTATTGGCCAATTTTTCAGTTTCATATATAATGAGTAGGTATCAAACCAAAGATTGGAAAAAAATTCTGATTGAATATTTATAATTTTTTTCCGCCGTGCAGCAGAGTCGCGCGGATGCGGAACACATACTCAGTTTACCGAATTTTTTACGGACAAACCTTTGATCGGACGAGAAAAGCGCAGGAGACCTTTTTTATTTCAAAACACTTCACTTACACGGTGGTATTTTTTATTCTTCTCCACCTTTCTCCCAGCGTGAAATATTGAAGAATTTCAAAAAAAAAGTTCTCCATTTTTTTATAATTTGGGAAATCGATAGACTGGTAAACTTTTTTTATATTAATTTACATACTTCAAGGTACTTATAAAAAAACATCGGCCGTGTATTGTTAATTACTTGTACTTTTGGTCTAAAATGACCTATACCGACTGGACTATGAATGATATGTAGGTATATGACTCTAATGTATCTCAAGGAATAACCCTGTCGAAAGGTAGATAACACAAATCTGCCGATGTCAACGAAATTATAAATACAATGTTTATTAAATCCTCATTGAAAAAACAAAGTAAGGATCCATTCTTTCAAATTAACAGTTTGCATGTTCATTTCTAAATAGTTGTGGTCACTATAAGTACCTACTACCTTACTTTACCTGCGTTTTATTTTACCACTGCTGTTAAGATTATTGTTCAGATTAATACTATTCTTCGACACAAGCAAAGTAAATGTATTGTTAAATGTTACCCGTGAGGATAAGTATTAATTCTATGAAATTACCCGCCTC
>CAJUYI010001410.1:0-14911 GCA_910591695.1 Galerucella pusilla
TACTCTAAAATCTGTAAATACAATAGAAAAGTGCATAGAAAGAGGTTTGAAAATCCCAAAAAGTCGGCAGAAACATTTTTCAGTGCATACTACTATAAAATCTGTAAATACAGTAGAAAAGTGCGTAGAAAGGGGATGGAAAGTTCCAAAAACAGTCGGAAAAAGCATTTTTCAGTTCATACTACTCTAAAATCGGTTAAGACTGGATTAAAGAGTACCTAAAGTTAGAAAAAGAGTCCTGGAAAATGCTTTTTAGTGCAAACTTCTGTAAAAACGTAACAATTTAAAAAAATTTACACCTTTTCCTACACTTGTATATGTTAAACAGCTAAACTGATTGACAAATATTTTTTTCTAGTTTGGAAATTATTGAATGAATTAAAAAACTAGAAGCAAAACATCTCCTTGATACTTTTGACCTTATTCCAAATTAATGTAAAGCAATTTCACTTTCCACTTAAAAATAACGCCCAAACGATATAAACTTACTGTATACACAAATTCCGTAAGTAATCCACAAAAAATAGCGACGAACACGTGTTTTTTCAAATCCAAATTGCACATGATGAACTTTCGTTTTTTATTGAACCTACTGTGTGTAAGAAAAAAGAACAATACAATGAAATCTCAAGTCGCATCTTCTTCATTTTATACATTCTGTTAAAATCAAATAATGCAATCGATTCTCAACGTGTTCCTAATGAACCGAGGGATAGAAGAAGAGGGGATGTGGAAGATCTTAAAATTTTGTAACTTCCCAAATATAATAGGAACGAAACATGACACAATTATTTTGAAAAAAATAATATATTAGATTTAAAAATGAATCTATATAGAATATTTCAATTAAACACCTGTAAATTTTTTATTGGGTATTTTTTAGTTCAATATTTAAACTAATTTTATACTATTTCTAGAAATAATTCGCAGATTTACATTTTTTTGGAACTTTAGTTCTTTACGTCAGGTTATGTTTGAGCTACCGGGGGTCGCGACGCAAAAGATCTGACCGTTACGTTACGTTATGTTACGTTGCTTCATTATGTACCTTGCTTGCGTACGTGTGCTCTCTCCCGAGTCTCTCACTCGTTTACGAAGCAGCGATTCATATGCTTCGGCCGGAAATCGAACCCGGGCCGCCCGCGTGGAAGGCGAGCATTCTACCACTGAAGCACTGATGCTATATTAAAATTCTATGCAAAGCTGGTATTCGCAGTGCTGGTGATCTACTTGAATTTGTTCGGATAAATTTTTACTATTATTTCCATAATTTTTTTTGCGCGATTGATCTTTTTTGTTTATTTACAGCATCGGGGTTGTCAGGACGGTAGGTTGTGTTTACTGGTGTCCAAGTTTTACACGTCGGTAAGTGATTTACTTACCGTTCAGACGTCGAAATAGTATATTAAGTATCAAGAACGGTAAGGTATTTCCCTTAACGTTCGAAATGCCTATACCATTTTTTGCGCGATCGTATTGAAATATTCGAATTTCGAATAAAATAATTTAAATTTCTTCGAAATGAACGAAAAGTCAAAAGTGACATTTATATATATACATTTATTTCAATACGATCGCGCAAAAAATTTATTGGTATAAGCATATCGAACGTTAAGGGTAATTACAACGTTTGCATGTAGATTCCTCTCGTAAAATTGGACAAAATGATATGAGGATTGAGGATTAAGGGGTCTAGCACATTTACTTTTTGAAATACAGGGTGTTGAAATTTTGAAAACTTGAATGTTTTAATTCGATATCTTTAAAATGGATGTATAAATTGATTTCACATTTGGCAGGTTGTTTTTAAATGTAAAAGGGCATATTTTGATAGCAATAGTAGTTTGTGCAGCTAGTGTGGATATGATGGCCATATCGCACGAGGAGGAAGTTTGAGCACGACGCCGTAGGCGGAGTGCTCAATCGTTCAAGTGTGATATGGACAATCCACACGAGTCGAACAGCACATTTTTCTACGACCAACTTAAGAAAAAATCTAGAAAATAAAAATTTCTATAAACTGTAATATAACTTGAAAATTTAACAATTCAATTTTATGTTTCCACTAATTTTTTTGTGGTAAACGTACAGTTCTTGAATGTCCAATTTGTATAATGCTACGGTTTCCCTTTTTTAAATATACGATGCTTTTATAAGTAGATGTTGCCAGTCGGACTCCCTCATGAAGGGTACCGTACCATTATCTATAATAATGAATATTCTGCTAAATATTTCAAACGTCTACCTGTTGTCATTATTAATATCAAGCAGAATAATTATTTAAAGATAAAATTAACAATAAAAAAACTTCTTCACGGGGAATCGAACCCGGGTCTACCGCGTGAGAGTCTGGTTTACTTACTATTTGACCACCGAGGAACATGCAAATTGTTTATCTATAACGTCAGATGTATTACATAATTTTAGCTTAAAAGGAACTAAAGTTCCTACCGTGTGTCCCGCGACACATATTCACAGTTTACTCGAGTTACAGTGCTTGAAAGTTGAAATAAAATCAACAAATACCTATCGAGGGCTTAAACAATGACTGTAAGATACCAATAAATAACTACGTGAAAGCTGAAATTATAGATATTAAATTTCCCCGCTAATAATTAATATATTTTAAAATAAGTTCTTTACACACCTTGTGAGAATATGTGTCTTAATTTCAATCTCGAATCTATGTTAATACATCTTTCAACAAAGTTACATCTCGGAATTGTTTATTGATATAAACAATGCTTCATTACAACCAGATAATTTCGTATGTTTTAAACGTCCTTCGACGATGATGTATTAAAAGAGACCTCGTTAATAAACCGATCTTTATAAATGTTTTGAAACAAAAAATTGTGTCCAAAAAAAAAATTATTTAAACCTGTACTGCTTTAACTGGGATATTTTTGTGTATAATTTTACGTAAAATGTTTCTTTGTATCTGCATCTACAAACTTTATACCCGAGCACTATGTTCTATCTACGACTGAGATGAACCAAAACATGGTTTCGTTTCGTTTTGAGGTTTTTTTTTTAAAAAATCATCAAAAATTAGTGAACAACATTTTGGAGATTCAAAAAAACTTGTTATAATGTACCGGGTGTCCCAATAAAAATGCTTTATAGTAGGTACATCAGAGGTAGGAAAAATTAGATCAAATCTGGATTCGATAAATTATTTTAGTTTGTCACATTTTTTTATTTTCCTAGAATTTTAACCTAAAAATCTCAATACCTGGCTTAAAATATTATCTTCCGGTTTTGAATTTTTACATTATTTCTATTAGAAGCACTAAACGGAGACAAGAATTTAAAGATTTTATCATATTTTTAAAGGAAATTAAAAAATGTTGAACAAATTTAATTGTTTAGAGATCGGAAGATATAAAAGAATGATTCCAGTTTTCCAGTTAATATTTTTATTCAGTAAATAAATGGGAATTAAAATTCGTTCAAATTATTCGTATTTCAGTACCTAATTTTTATATCAACTTTTGACACAACAAAATCTAGATAATGTAAGGATTTAATTAATGATCATAAATGCAACAATTACTACATAAAAAATATTAAACAATATATGAAACAGTAGGTTCTTTCCAGCCAAGAGTTGTGTTGCAAAAAATTTGATTTTTTTATCATTTTAAACCATTTTAAGCAAAAAATTTTATCATGACACCAATAGTTATAAATTACCCTGTATTATAGAGTGCTGATACTAACAAATACTTTTCAACGACAGATCCCGTATTCATGTACAGTGGTTGAACATTTAAGACAGATTCTAGAAATCTGGGGGGATAAAAACACCCTACGACTTCAAAATTCAAAAAAACTGACATAGGCCAGACGATACGGGTAACAACTACAAGTAATTAGCAATACGGCTGGTTTTTTTTTCATAAGTTCCTTAAAGTATGTAGATTAATATAAAAAAAGTTTACCAGTCTATCGATTTCCCAAATCGGAAAACTTTTTTTTTCGAATATTTCGCACTGGGAGGAAGGTAGAGAAAAATAAAAAATACCAACGTGTAGGGAGAGTGTTTTGCAACAAAAAAGGTTTTCTGCGTTTCTTTCGTCCGAGCAATCGTTTGTCCGGAAAAAATTCGGTAAACTAAGTATGTGTTCTACATCCGCGCGACTATTTTCTGAAGCGCGGCGGATTACATTATTAAACTATTGTACAGTTATAATGTAGATATAAATAATAATTGTAATACGGCGTTTTCAAGAGGAAAGTGTCGGCTTTAAGATTGCATTATTTTTATCATAGCACATAATCATTTTTGACAAATTACTCATATATATTATAAATATTATATTCTAATAAAAAACCAAGTATCTCAATAAAAAATATATGATATAATAAGGTGGCATTGAAAAAATTTTTCGAAGGATGGAAACTGTTATTTAGGAGGTCTGTTCCATAGATTAAATTTACGGATAATTAATTTTCCCTAATAACGAAATACGGCACTTTTCATTATTTTGTAAATTTTAGGAATCTTGAATTTACAAGAAAATATATACAGTGTTATGGAATAAAATTCTTTGTGTCATTATTTTAGAAAATTATAAATTATAAACGTCAACTTTTGAATTGAGTTGTGCGTTATGTAAACATAAATGTAAATGTACAGGGTGATTCACGCAAGTATGCCATAGTCGGTGTTTTTTTTTAATTAAACACCCTGTATATTTGCATATTTTTGATATCCTCTTAATAAACCGATTCCAACAAACTAAATAATGTTTGGTCAATTATGAATTATACAGGGTGAAATTTTTATTTCTACTGTTATTAAACACATACATAAAATACCTGATGTATTTGATTTTAATACATTAAAATGAATGCTCAAAATGTTCTCCACCTATTTGTTGGCAATAGCACAGTCTCCTATAAAACTCCTCCTTAACTTTGTTCAAAGTTTGAGGTGAAATATTCCGTATTTCTGTAGTTATCCTGTCTTTGCGGTCTACAATGCTAGTTGGTTGTGTTGCATATACTTTGTTCTTGAGATAACCCCGCAGATAAAAATCTAACTGCGTAAGGTCTGGCGATCTATAGCTGGCCACTCAATAGTACCTCTTCGTCTAATCCATTTATTGAACAAGATTTCATCTAAATAAGTTCTTACCATTAAAGCATAATGGGGTGTTGCCCCGCCTTGCTGGAACCAAACATTTTCATTCGGTAAGCTAGGATCTATTGCGTTGGGATATAAGTTTGCCAACGCAGGAATAACTTCATTTCTAAGCATATTCAAATATTTGTCAGCTGTCAAATTTCCATCTATAAATATAGGACCAATAATATGGTCGCCTACGATACCGTCCCAAATGTTCACTTTTTGAGGGTACTGAGTATGTGTCTCACGCATCCAATTAGGATTCTCTGCTGACCAATATCTACAGTTCTGTGGTTTACCTCTCCATTCAATGTGAATGTTGATTCATCAGAAAAAAGAATGGTACCAAGAGCTATCTCATTTCTGTTCAGCTTATTCATCAATCTTTCGCAGAAATCCATTCTACGATCTGGATCGTCTTCTGTTAAATCCTGCACAAAAGTTAATTTGTAGGCATTAAGTTTTTCTTTCTTTAGGCAATTTGGGATACCTGTGATTAAATAAGTTTGCCACTTCAACTTGACTTCTACAGTTATCCCCGTACCCATCATTAAAATCTCAATTCGGTGAGTCTCAGTTAAATAGTTCATTGTTATGTCGACAAGGAAAGAGTGTTTGACAAAGATTTTACTTTTTCAGTATAAACTGTCAACACATCAACAACTGACAGAATAGAAAACAATCCGTTTTTAGGCAATTTTTAGGTATTTATGATAAAATTCATGGGCAGGTTTTGTTTAATATACAAATACGTCTAATAATTAGTTAGTTTAGATTTTTGATAAATCCATATTTAGCTAATTTAAA
Source organism: Galerucella pusilla (assembly GCA_910591695.1). Classification (NCBI taxonomy): domain Eukaryota; kingdom Metazoa; phylum Arthropoda; class Insecta; order Coleoptera; family Chrysomelidae; genus Galerucella; species Galerucella pusilla. The sequence continues at coordinate 5,942 of CAJUYI010001410.1, forward strand.
AAAACACCAATATTTCAAGTGTAATAAATTATTAATTTTAAAATTTCACCCTGTATAATTCATAATTGACCATACATTATTTAGTTTGTTGGAATCGGTTCATTAAGAGGATTTCAAAAATATGCAAATATACAGGGTGTTTCATTAAAAAAAAACAGCACCGACTATGGCATACTTGCGTGAATCACCCTTTACATTTACATTTATGTTTACATAACGCAGTTTTTTGTTTTTTTTCTAATTTGGGAAATCGATAGACTGGTAAACTTTTTTTTATATTAATCTACATACTTCAAGGTACTTATAAAAAAAATGAACCGTATTGCTAACTTCATTTTTTGCAATTTTTCTTACTTCAATCTGCTTATAGGGAAAATTTATTACAGATCAAGTTTTCGATGATACCGATGATAATGCAGGATTAATAAAAGTCAAAATTTTGACAATATTCTGACATTTATACAAATACACATATTTTAAAAAGTTTATGATATTTTTAAAAATACAATTTCTTTATCAACAATGATAATATTTATTGTACTAGATGATAAATTTCAATGCATTTATATGGATTAAAACCGTAAGTACCAAAATTGATAATATTACTAATAAAATTGAAGTGACATGTAGACCCTAAATTCCCAGTTTCTCTTTTTTTATTTTTTCTTCGATTTTCCAGAGTACTAGTGGTGATACTCAGTTTAAGCCGGCTTTTAATATTACCTAGCTTAGGAGACTTCATTTCAAAGAAGATTTATTTCAATAACGTGGAAGATTTTGACGATATCGTAGAATTGAGTGATTCCAATAAAAATTATGGCAAAACTGAGGATGCAACTGTGGCATTCAAAGAAAAATTCCAAGCGTTTGAAAGTGAGAACGTTTGGCCTTCTTCAAGAATAAAAACTGACGTTAGAAACGTTCAAGATCTACCTATAATGATACAAAATAAGAAAAATTATAATAAGTATAGTAATAGTCGTTTTGGGCCTTCGAAAGGGTATTTTTTTATTAAAAAAAGACATAGACCAAATAAAAAGACGAAAAATAAAAGAATTAAAAACGAATTAGAACCAATGTTAACAGAAGAATGCGAAGACAATGATAGAGGTAAATGATTTATATTTAATAAATTTTTATCTTAAAAAAATATTGTTTATTGCTTTAAGATCCTGAAATGTCGAACTGTAAACAATTGTTTAGTATTTTTGGAGAAATTCCTCGTATTCATGAAATGGTGAAAGAGCTGCTGGAGAAGAAATCATCGAAGAGGATGAATGACACTTGGAAATCGATCAAATTAGTGATAATGAACGATCCGAAGTATACCGATAACGACTTTTTAGAAAAATTGGAATCCAAACGTTGTTTTCAAAATTTCGTAAAAAGTCAAAGAAAAAAGCGACATTCCACGTATATAAACCTAAAAAATCAGAAGAAAAAGATCAACACAAACTTGGCCAAGAGGAATACTGAAGAAGATCCCAGGTTTAACAGTATCGTTAACTTCATCATTAAAAATAAAATGTTTTCAGATAAATATACGTATGTGCCTATAGTTTTTGCTAAAGTAGAACATCCAAATCATACGACTGAGTATTTCACAAGCTATTCAACGGAAATATCAACTAACGATGTGAAAACACAAAATAGTGTCATTGAAAGCACCACCAATTTAAATACTTCCCCAAATTCTATTACAAGTAGTAATGTTATAAAAAACAGTGAGGTAAGTGGTTTTGCAACTTTAGTTCTTTACGTCAGGTTATGTTTGAGCGACTGGGGGTCTCGACGCAAAAGATCTGACCGTTACGTTGCTTCGTTATGTGCCTTGCTTGCGTGCGTGTGCTCTCTCCTGAGTCTCTCTCTCTCGTTTACGAAGCAGCGATTCATATGCTTCGGCCGGGAATCGAACCCGGGCCGCCCGCGTGGAAGGCGAGCATTCTACCACTGAACCACCGATGCTATATTAAAATTCTAAGCAAAGCTGGTATTCGCAGTGCTGGTGATCTACTTGAATTTGTTCGGATACATTTTTACTATTATTTCCATAATTTTTTTGCCATATTGATCTTTTTTGTTTATTTACAGCATCGGTTGTCAGGACGGTAGGTTGTGTTTACTGGTTTCTAAGGGCCGGTTGTAGATGTCACAGGTGAACGTTAGTTTAACTGAACTGCCAGTCAACTTTGAACCGAGTTCATTTTGGTTTTCGTTGTAGAGTGCAAGATCAACATTAGTTTGGTTGAACGCCGTTCAGGTCACGTTGTTGGCACTGAACTACGCTTTTCATCTAAAATTTTAATGTCCCATGCCAAACTTGATAGTTGACTGACAGTGTTGATTGAGAATTATCAGGTGTATGTGTAACTTACATCGATGTATAATAACATTTTCGCTGTTACGATAACGCAGACCAAAATATTCGACGTTGGGAGTGTTTTGACACTGTTTGTTATAAGTTGAATATTTTTAATTTTCATGAAATGAGTCAAAATGAACATCAATATCATCCCATTTTCGGGACGGTGTGTATTAGCAATATGGAAACAAAAAAATGGGTCAAATTTTAGAGTATAAATTGAAAATTTTCTTGGGAATTATATGCGTATAGAAAGAAAAATCCGTTTGATATACCGTAAGACCTTTTCATTGCCTATTACAGGCTAAATAAAGAAATTAATTTTATACTTAGAGCCACATTTAAAAAATACAGGAAATGCAAACGCCATACATTTTTTAAATAAAAATGATAAATAAATAATTCCTCTGAAAAAGTCTTCTTCCTTCTGGTTCCTTCACCTCTTGCTTTACATAATCGGACCAATAACTTAAAAATTAGGTAAATTCTACTACACAACATAATATCAGTGAAGTTAGCTACGATGTAATATTGCGCTCTCAATAATTTTTTTACATCGGGTGGTTCAGAATACGATTTTTAACCGCGCTGTTGAATTTGATTTAACATTGCGATTTTAACTACATCGATTACAAATCTCACAGTTTGTTTTTCTAATCGAAATCTACATTTAAATTCAATATCAGACCATATTTCAAAATGACTGGGTCTATTTCTAAAGGTTTGCGGTTTTCTAGGATGTAAAACCATTCAAAATTTGTAAAAAATCTTCATCGTCGGTTAATTTTTCTAATAATTCGTTCATTTTGATTGAAATAATGAATTATCAGATATTCAACCTCACTTTTTAAGGTTAACAACTCAACGTCAAATGCCAAAACCCTCTTGAACCGCCTTTGAACGCCCTTCGAGGACCGTTCACGTTAACTTCTATTTGAACCACAGATCAGAAGTGACTGACGTACTTACAACAAAAATTTGCAATTAAACTCGGTTCAACGCAGAACCACAGTTGAACTATGCATCTACAACCGGGCCTAAGTTTAACAAGTCGGTAAGTGATTTACTTACCGTTCAGACGTCGAAAAGTAATAAATAGCATAAAAACAATTTCACCAAAATGCAAAATATATTTCAAACTGATCGAGAAGTATACATGTCACTTTTGACATTTCGTTCATTTCGAAGAAATTTAAATTATTTTATTCGGAATTTATTTCAATACGATCGCGCAAAAAATTGATTGGTATGAGCATCTCGAACGTTAAGGGTAATTACAACGTTTGCATGTAGATTCCTCTCGTAAAATTGAACAAAATGATATGAGGATTAAGGGGTCTAGCACAATAACTTTTCGAAATACAGGGTGTTGAAATTTTGAAAACTGAATGTTTTAATAACGAGGACGAAGTTTGAGCACGACGCCGTAGGCGGAGTGCTCAACCGTTCAAGTGCGATATGGACAATCCACACTAGTCGAACAGCATATTTTTTCTACGACCCACTTAAGAAAAAATCTAGAAAATAAAATGTATTATAACTTCAAATTGAAAATTTAACAATTCAATTTTATGTTTCCACTAATTTTTTTGTGGTAAACGTACAGTTCTTGAATGTCCAATTTGTATAATGCTACGGTTTACCTTTTTAAATATACGATGCTGTTATGAGTAGATGTTGCCAGTCGGACTCCCTCATGAAGGGTACCGTACCATTATCTATAATAATGAATATTCTGCTAAATATTTCAAACGTCTACCTGTTGTCGTTATTAATATCAAGCAGAATAATTATTTGAAAATAAAATTAACAATAAAAAAACTTTTTCACGGGGAATCGAACCAAGGGTGAGAGTCTGGTTTGCTTAGTACTCGACCACCAAGGAATATGCAAATTGTTTATCTAAAACGTCAGATGTATTACATAATTTTAGCTTAAAAGCAACTAAAATTCCTACCGTGTGTCCCGCTACCTTTTTTTTAAAGACAACCACTTTTGATCCTTCTGAACTTTTTTTCATTTCAGCCAAAGTCTTCAACCCCAACTACTGTTAATCAAGCTAACAAAATAATTCCTGTGGAGTTAAAAGAAAAGTATTTGGTACGACTAAAATTAGACCTACCTGAAGAAGATACGTTGCTAGAAGACTACGATGCTGCTTCTCCGGAATCTCAAATGACTAAATCATCAACGTTATCTCCTCAATCTACAAATATCGAGAAGAATCAAAGACGAACGTCCGATGCAACAAATCAATCGTCCAATAATCGATTGAAGAAGAATATAACCAAAGTAAATAGCCAAGCAAATGTTGTACCTAAAGAAAAAATCGTTCAAAAAATGAACGCTGACAATCCGGAAGATGCGAGCAGCACCGAAGAAGAACCAATTACACTGGGTCTAACTTATTCAGATTTTCATGACGGCAACAATCAAAATATATCCACCACAAGAAGCAATCCCAATGTTACTACAAATCATTGCAAAACTACTCATAATATTTCCGATAATAATAGACCTATTATTGGACCTACAGTTTCCGAAAGTATAACAGTTTCATCTAGTAATATAAATGAAAATGTCAGTATTCAAAATAATCTAGCTCTCAGTACTGTAAGTGAAGGTATTAGTTCTAATACACCTAGGGTATGCAATAGAACTAGTACTACCTCTGTTGGCACTGCTATGGAAAATAATCAAAATATCAAATCAAATATAATAAATAACGTTACTGAAATTACTAAGAATATAATTGAATCTACAGCTGAAAATATTCAAAGTACTATTAATGTTATTACCGAGGCTGGTGCTACTCAGAATATAGTTGAATCTACTGCTGAGACTTTTAAAAGTACTATTGAAGCTATTAATGAAATTGGTGCTACTCAGAATATAGTTGAATCTACTGCTGATACTGTTAAAAGTAATATTGAAGTTATTACTGAAATTGGTGCTACTCAGAATATAGTTGAATCTACTACTGAGAATATTAAAAGTACTATTGAAGTTATTACGACTAATTTGAAAGATAATGGTATTGGGAATAGCAGTATGGTCACAGAAGTATCTGAAAATGTTGGTAATGATGATGGAAGTAAGTGATACCAAAGTAGACACAGTGTGATCTAACCACATTTGATTTATTTTTATTTTTGCAGGACTTCAAACCATTAAGAATCCTGTCTGCACAACAGACATCTATAAAGAAAAAGACATGATTCCTGGTGTTTTGATATATCCTTTAAACAAAAATGGAAATGTAAATAACGAGAAAAGTAAACGTAATATAGAATCTGGTTCCGAAGAAGAAAATGATATGGATACCATTGAATATCCAGTAACAATAGAAGATATCAATGAAGCGAATAATTTTAAAGTACGTGTGAATATACAGTGCTATTCAAAAGTTATTGAATTTCTTCTTGACAAATTTTTGTTTTCCAGTATGTGGATTTCAATCCGTTTGTAAAAGAGAAGAAATCCGTATCTTCGGACTGTTCTGAAGAAACTGAAAGAATGCTAGATGTTATAGAAAAATTACAGTTACCTTTGGAAGAGAACATTACAATAGCAAATGAAGACAACTATACTAGATCGACTGGACCGCAAATTTTCCATTTCAACGAAACAGATTCACAAACAGAAAACAAGGAATCATCTTCCAGTTTGGAATCAAGTACGCTTACCAATACTGGACCAAATAATATTTTGACTTCATTAAAACCAACTGTATTAACCGAAGAGACAGTGAATTCTTATAAAAGTGCTGTTAAGACCAACGATAATATAGAAAAACAATTTTTTCCTGGAGACTCCATAAATAATAAAAGTACAAGTAACACTCCAGCTGGTAACTTAATATTAAACCAAAATCCTATAAGTTCTCAAACGAATACAAGTTTAATACTTCAAGGAGTTACATTAGATTTACTGGACAGTAAAACAACTTTATCAGATTCTACAAATGAGCCAGTGACAAATAGATTCACTGTTAATATCGGAAATGTAACTAGTATCATTAAATTGGAAGGATTTGGTAGTAGTAGTGGAGCTGGAACAGTGTTGACAACTGAAGGAACGTCAACTACGTTACCAATGAGTACAGCTGTAAGCAGTTTGGCTACTTCAATGGGAACAGTAAGCACGACTACTTCTTGCTCGAAAAGACAATCAGACAACGTTAAGATGGAATCTTTAGCACAAGATCTAGAATTAGTGAACGAGATTCAAAGAATATTGGATGGAGTATACAGAAAACAATCGAGGAGTAAGAGAGAAGCCTTTGATTCCTCTTATTACCAAAGTAATGTTACAGAATACAGTCCAGATACCGGATTTAATGCTGTTGTTGAAGAAACAAGTCCGTTAGATGTAATAAAAAAAATTAGCGGGCTTGGAAAGATATTAAAATTCAAGGGCAATCGTGCTAGAAGAAAGAGAAGGGTTGGAAAGCACAGAAAGAAAAAGAGGAAGCGTAAACATTTTTGGGGAACTGAATCGAGTGGGCGTTTTTTAGGCCAAAGTATGCAAAATTATACGTAAATGTACTACCGCAAAATAGAGATAACTATCAAGTTCAACGTTATAATGGGGCGGACAGCTGGTCGAAAAGGGAATACACTACGAAAATTTTTGATTTCTCTTGGCCACCCGTACATAATACTAGAAGAAGAAATAAGGATTGGAGAAAAATGTTTACCAAAAGTTTGAAAGAAACAACAACACAAACTACAGAATATGTAGAAGAAACTGGTAAGATATATATATTCTATTACCACATTCAGCATAACATAAGATAACCTTTTAGAGACTTCAGTAGGAAAGTCCCAGTCTCAAGCTAGTACCAATGAAGATGTGTTCGAGCCTAGTTCTACTGAAAATACTGAGTCAAGTATTCAAGCTGCCCCCACCGAATTCACTCCACACACCGACGAATATACTTCCAAGGCTGATACCCCTGAATACATCTCCACGGAGGATATTTCATCTGAATTTCCAACGGGTGAGTATTTTCGGGATACACTTAAAAATGCATGTACGTAACTACGTCGTTTTAGAATCTACTGGAAAAATAGAACACACTACGAAAATTTTTGATTTCTCTTGGCCGCCGGAACGTAATACTAGAAGAAGAAATAAAGATTGGAGAAAAATGTTTACCAAAAGTTTGAAAGAAACAACAACACAAGCTACAGAATATGTAGAAGAAACTGGTAAGATATACCCTCACCACTTTCATCCTCTTCCTTAATTTCAATGTTAACATCACCTTTTAGAGTCTGCCACAAATTTAGACATGCACGAGTCTAGCTCCATTGAAAATCCTGAATCAAGTATTCAAGTTGAATATACTAATCCTATTTTCACTACCTTTGCTTCTCTATCAATGTTTACTTCTCTCAATGAACCTTTCAACGACCAAATAATTGTAAGCGAAGAGCCAGTAACTAATGAAGATGTAGTTATTACTGGAGTGGTTGATATTGATAACATTATTTCTAATACAAATGCAACGAATATCGATGAAGTGCCAACTAATATTGAACAAATAATAAGTAATGAGCTATCAACAGACAAAGACGAATTTGCTATTAACGATATTCTCACTATTAACGAAGATTTGCTTTTAACTGAAACAGTAATTGATAATGGGAAAGTAACTGTTGATTATGGTTTGAATTTTAACCAAGGAATAACTTTAAGCGATAAAATAACCAATAAAGATGAACAAAAAGAAGAAAATATTAGAAGGGAGCAGCTTTTTTTAAAAGCGGATGAATTATTAAAGGATCTTACTACTGGAACTCTTGAGGCATTTCCACAGAAAATGATTAATAATACTACAGGTAAGTAGATAATTTAAGTCATTTATTGTGCTAAAAATTTGTTGCTACAGAAGTGACTGTGAAAAGTGATGAAGAAATTGATTATGTGGAAACAGAAACGTGGGAAATTAGTTCTACTGGAAAAGAAGCAGCATCTGAGGAATATGTAGCTACGAAAGTGACGCACAGAAAGAGCACCAAAATTGGTAAAAATGGATATAAAGAAAAAGGTTTGTTTTTTAAAATGTTTATGCTATTTCTCAAGGTTCTAAGTAATTAATAATTTACGTAAGTCTTGGTAAATATTTGTTAATAACATTAATAAAGTTATTTCTAGAAAACACCACCATACTAACAGAGAAAGAAAAGGAAGACGATTTAAGATCAAAAGAAGAAAGCATAAGCACGGCAAAAAGTCCAGAAAGCGGTTTACCATCTGGCGAAATGATAAAACCAACAAAGCGTAAGTGGATTCTTTGTTTTTTTAATGTAGTACGCACATTTGGAATAAAAATGTTCTCTTTCAGAATGGGAAGACCATACCAACCTAGAAGGAAATATTTTGGAAACTTTTCGAACAGAATTTACTACTGAGCTGCTAGAGCCAGAAGAAGATGCAAAAATTATTCCTAGGTTTACTAAAAAACATAAAGAAGTAGTTACCAGCAATGGTAAAACTTCAAAAGGAGATTTATTGACGGGAGAATCAATTTCTACAACTACAGAGCCGATAGAGCCTGAAGAAGATGCAAAAATTATTCCTAGGTTTACTAAAAAACATAA
>CAJUYI010001410.1:28812-55289 GCA_910591695.1 Galerucella pusilla
ATTTACATTGACAGTTACCTGTGGTGTAGGCAACCAAACATACATTTCAGCGACATTATTCATTTTTGACAATGACAAATGAATAAGCGAATAGAACTTATACAGTCGGCGGAAAAGCTTTGTAACTAACACGAGTATTAAAACGGAAATTGAAAATCTCGAACATTAACGCACTCGGCCTGCTCGTGCGTTAAATTATCTCAATTGTTAATGGCCCTCATTAATACACTTGTTGGTTAAATAACTAATACTATCGCTGTCAATGGGTATGCAACACTAGTTACATAAATATATTATTCAACCAGAGATAAAGCGATTTTAAGCGAATAACTAAATTGATTTGGTAAATACCATTCTGTTTCATTTAACCGACTGTGGTTAATATTTTCCCCAACATTTATTCTGATGATCCAAATCACCAAATCTATTTTATGAATCATACCAATAACCGTGGTATTTACTCTGGTATTTACCACAGTTATTTCGTAATTCGCTTAATGGAGTCATTGGGTGTGCTCTTTTTGACTGAGATCTCAGCTCACTTCAGTTAAAGTGATGTGAGTCAGCACCAAAACGAACTACTCGCGATGCCGACGCATGCGTGAATAAGAGATATAAAATATACAAATTCGTTTCAGCATCTAATATAATTATTTATCTGTTATTTAGTCAATTGATAATTTGTATCAAAAGAAAATTATATATGTAAACAAAATCAAATATTTCTTCATCCCTTCCACTTTATTTCCGACTCAAGTCCAACTGATACCCCATAGACAAAATAAATTATATTATATTTCTCTACTCTATGTGTATGTGATACCCCCTTACATCACATTCAGCATCGGTGAAGGGGGAGGAAAAAGCTCAGCTCACTTCGAAGTGAGTAAATCGAAAAGAACGCGCACATTACCAATGTGAGCTGAGATCTCAGTCAAAAAGAAATCACCTATTTTTCGGACACAGTATTCTGTGGTGTAGTTCTAATTTTACTTACCCATGGAATGGCTGTGTTTATGGCATGGTAACTGTCAATGAGTGAGTATGCAACATATATTACATATATCAAGAATCCTTAATAATAATAAAAAGTTGTAAGCTTTGGAGTGTGATTATGCAAATCTAAGACAAACACAATAAAAATACGTCAGTTTTTGTGAATAGCAGTGCAGCATCAAATTTTTAAGAAGGGGAAGCCCTTATGTGATTATTGGGGATTCCCGGAGATCTTTGTATAAAAGAGACAATTTCTTAGTTCGTGAAAGTAGTTGACTTTAGTTGGCAAATTAATAGGTATAGGTGAGTGACATTGGACTTGAAGATGGATAACAATCGATCAAATCAATTGAACCCGAACAATAACAGCTTTTGGAGGAGTAGAGGCTATGAGGACAGGCCTTCTGGTTGGTTAGGTAATTGGAATTTTTAACTAGAACCCAAATTATAGTAGTTTAAAAACTAGGAATAGTTCAAGTTAAAATTGAATTTGACATTTGAAATTGACCATTTTTTTCAGATTTGTTTATGACTATAGTATCAGCAGCTTATTCTTTTACAAAGTCAGATAATGACAACCGTTCTAATCAACTAAATCCCAACAATGGTGGTTTTTGGTCGTCCCGTGGACAAACTAAACCTTAAGTGACGAAGATTACATGCACTTGACAGTTATCAACTTAAAAAATTTGAACATTTTCATCAATTTTATTGTAACTTTTAAAGCTTGTATTATGCATTTTATTTAAATAATTACCTTGCAGCTATTATCTTGTTTCTTTTCCTGGACGATAAAAAAAGAAAGACGAATAGGGTCACAAGGGTAATTGAAACTAAGCATGTTCTATCAAGTAATTTATTTCCAGTTAATAATAGTTATGTATAATCTTACAAATTACAATAAATACAAAAAGAAAACCCAATTTTTGAGGCATCGAGGCAACTACAAATTATTTTTTCCATTACATACTCATTGCAATTAAAAATTAAATGAGATCAGCAACGTTCATCGGCATCTCATCTATCTGCGTGGAATAATATTGTTCAATGTCTCTTAGAATTCTAATGTCATCTGATTTTACGAAATTGATCGCCACACCTTTTCTGCCGAATCTACCAGATCTGCCGATACGATGAATGTACAACTCACGATTGTTTGGTAAATCGTAGTTGATAACCAAACTGACCTGTTGGACGTCGATTCCTCTAGCCCACACGTCTGTTGTTATTAAAACTCTGCTTTGTCCGGATCTGAATTCCTTCATTATATTGTCACGTTCTTTCTGAGGCATGTCACCGTGCATCGAACTCACTGTAAAGTTATTCTCCCTCATTTTTTCTGTAAGCCAGTCCACCTTTCTCTTGGTATTACAAAAGATAACTGCTTGTGTGATGGTGAGTGTATCGTAAAGATCACATAATGTATCGAACTTCCATTCTTCCCTTTCTACTGCTACAAAGAACTGCTTAATTCCTTCCAATGTCAATTCGTCACTGAAAAAAATCATGTACTATTTCCAATTTATAATAATTTTAACTGCACTTACCGTTTTACTAAAATACGAATAGGATCTGTCATAAACTTTGAGGTTATTTCCAAAATTTCGTGAGGTAAAGTTGCTGAAATAAGAACAACTTGTGTTGATGGTGGTAGAAATCTGTATACATCATAGATTTGTTCTTTGAAACCCTTATTTAACATCTCGTCAGCTTCGTCTAGTACTAACATTTTAACAGACCTTGTCCTCAATGCTCTTCTTCTAATCATATCTACAAAGTTAATATAATGTAATCACATTTTAAAGTTGAAATATAATTTTCACTCACCATAGACTCTTCCCGGTGTTCCACTGACTACATGTTGTCCATAATCAAGTTTTCTGATGTCTTCACCTAGATTTGTACCTCCAATACAAGCATGGCATTGTACATTCATAAAATCTCCTAGAGCTAGGATAACTTTTTGGATCTGAACTGCCAATTCCCGAGTGGGAGATAAACACAGGACTTGTGTTTCTCGCATTGTCAAGTCCAATGCTTGTAGAATTGAAATTGAGAATGTAGCAGTTTTACCAGTTCCAGATTGTGCCTGTGCTATAACATCTCTACCTTTCATAATAGGCTTTATAGCTCTTTGTTGAATGGCTGATGGTTTTTCAAAACCTAGATAAAAAAACAAGGTTAGTGATTGTATATATTTTGACCTACATTGTAGAACGTACCATATGCGAATATGCCACGAAGCAACTCTTCCTTTAAATTCATATTCTTGAACTTATCAATTACTTCAACATCTTCACTAGTTTCGAATTCCACGTTAGATAAGTCCTCAAAAACTGAGGCCCCCCTTTTCGGAACAGCCATTTTCACTACGATTTCGTACAACTTATTATACTGCTAAAAAAATGATATCCAGTATAACTGAAAAATCAATTTTTATATCAAATTTTTATGAAATACTTGAATATCTACCAAATATTTTTGTATATACAATTCTCTACTGAAAACCTGATACTCTGATACGAAAATGAATGCATCAACAGAAATGCTTAAACGTCAGACGTCTACTGTATGTCACTTGTCAATGTCAGTTTGCTGGGAAATCTGCTACTTCTTTCCCATGGTTCGAGTCCAGAAAAGAAGATTACTAAATAGAGGGAAAAAAGAAGAAGAAAAATAACCAAATTTAAACTGTCAAAATATAGTTAGTTATTCCGTAATTTCTTTTACAATTATTCAAAATGAGCAGAAAAGAAGCATTATCTTCGTTTATCCAACAAATTCATGGTAGACCAGTAGTGGTAAAACTGAATAGCGGAGTGGATTACAGAGGTAATATAAATTTAATTCATTCTTACAAATACCTTCATTACATTGCATTTTCAGGAGTTCTTGCTTGCTTAGACGGGTATATGAACATAGCTTTGGAACAGACCGAGGAATACGTTAATGGACAATTGAAAAATAAATTTGGAGATGCTTTTATTAGAGGAAACAACGTTTTGTACATAAGTACTCAGAAAAGGCGTTATTAATTTTCACTAATTTATCATGGATTATAAGTAAGAATAAAGATCTTTTTTATAAATAAAATTTTTTTCCAATTTCCTTCTTGAAATCGTGAAATCCGTCTAAATTACTGAGTATATGATTGGTCCATTCTAAAAAGTTCAGAACTGGTTCTATCATTATCTATGGTTCTATAGAGCTATAAAATACCTAGATATCCATGGACACAAAACTGGAAGTCTAATGACGTTGTCAATTGTAAGAATAAATGTTTACTTTATATCTGTATCCGCTTGTAACCACACAATTTTATAATGCTAAAGCTACGATACTCACTCAAAATAATGACAATCAAGAGATTATTTAATCATTGTCTTTTGATCATAATGCTAGGTAAAGAAAAAGAACTTAAATGCGAATTTGTATTGCGTAATTATTATTTCTTGTACCAATTTTTAACAGCTGGCAACACTGTCTTATTTGTGACTGAAATATCTCGATAACAGTATAGCAGGCCAAGTAATTTTTCAATGTCAATGTGTATTCGTTGTTTAATTAAATACACTGATCCACTTCGAGTACTGACACTGACTGACAAAAATCAAGCTACAGCTGGGAAAATCGTTAAGTGAAAAGTAAACTTCAGTTTAATACTTATTGTCTCTGATACATGTTTTCATTTTATTATCAGGGTCATGCTTTGTCCGTTGATTAATTTTTTCCTCGCTTACTGAACAATAAGGATGAATAGCTGATATAATTTTATCAATCAGTAGTAGTTATAGTTATAGAAATGGATATTTAAAAACTAAATAATGGATTATTCTGTAAATACAACACCTCTTCTACAAGAGCAGTTCGATTCTGAAAACGAAGACGATGGCAACGATATTGTTGTAAGAGATGATAAACCTCTTTTTAAACCAGAACCCATTGATAAATTTTACGCTGCCTATTTCATATTTTATATATTGGGTATCGTGTCTTTACTTCCATGGAATTTTTTTATAACTGCTGATGATGTAAGTACTTTTATTCTTCTAAGAAGTATGAATGATTCGAGCAATAATTATAGCAAAAGTCAATTTTTTATTTATATATTATTCTGTAATCGTTTCCAGTATTGGATGTATAAATTTAGAAATGTAAGTAGTAATATTAGCATCAGGGAATCTGCTCCTACGAGATCAACACTACAGGCAGAATTCACTTCATATCTAACTTTGACTTCAAGTTATCCAAATTTAGTATTTTTAATACTTAATACAGTTATTAGCCACAGGTAAGAACAAAAACCTTAGAAAATATTTATTAAGAATTAATGCTATGTTGTTTTTGTTACAGAATATCACTTAATGTACGAATTTTAGGATCATTGGTGTTTATCTTATTGTTAATGTTATTGACACTAGTGTTGGTGAACATCAACACTGACAGCTGTAAGTAAATTTAAACTACAATTTATTATTTGCTTTATTTTGCTATAGTTTCCCGCAAATTAAAAACTTTATTGTTAGTTACTAGTAAAAATTATCAGTCTATGCTTTTACATTACCACTTCCGTATTGTATTATTATCAGTTTCAAGTAACCAATTATAATTTAAAGGCAGCATATTCAAGGTTATATTATAGTTTAAATGATTCATATATTTTCAGAATCGCCTTCCGTTGTCAGTGCTTATCTCATTATTTCTGTACATGTCATTAATTCAGAATTAGGTATATATTTTCTTCTTTAGAATAGCTTTTTGAAAAGAAAATAATATTTATTTATAAACTACAACTATCAAGAATCAAAATGAGATTAAATACTAAAACTAATGTAACTAACGTTACTATAACTAGCTATCTACTGTATATTTCTATCTCTACTGTATATTTCTATCTAGTTTAATTATAAACAAATTGCACTTATATATCTAAATAATTGTCTATTCCTAAATTGATATACCCAGTTTAAAAGTTTTATAAAACTGAACTTTTTATTGTATATTATTAGTATAGAGACACCAAAGCAAAATAAAAGCACCTTTCTCCAAAATAAACACTTATGTATACCAAAATCCACGGTCTACAATGTATTAAATCACATTTGTTTGCCCTGTGTCGCCATATTGAATTTTATTTGACAGGTCACTGGATTGCCTAATTGCAAACTTTTATCGTAAATGCACAGATTAAAAAGAGAACAGATACGAATCCCGGTAAAACATCAAACGATTTTCAGCTCCGTCGTCAATGACCTTGGACCTTTAACTCGGTATGGCCGCGATGTTGCCAGTTTAAAATATTTTCTGAATTTATCTCTGTATGAACAATACACTTCGCTGTGATGTTTATTCATGTTATAAGAATAATAATCTATACCACTATATATTTATAGTTAATATTACCACAACGCACAATCTATTAGTCAAATAACACAATTAATATCGCCGATTGAACACCTTCAAACAATGAAGCAAACAAAAATGGCGTTATGAAGTGATTTTGAGCATGTTTTGACGTTTTGATTATGTTAGGTTAGGTTAGCCGTCACCGTTATTGTTCATGGTTGCCTAGGATGTAGTTTGTGAAAAAAGTATATATTTATGGTATGATTTTTATACATTATAATCTTTTTAATTATATAATTCTTTTAATGTTAATAAAATTGATTTAAAACAAGTAATTATCGAATATTTGTGTCTGTATAACTATCACACTTAAAAAAATGCTCATAAAATATTTGACCTATGATCATAAATTGAAGGAAATATTATGCAAATTGACAACCTTGTTGACAAATTGCGCGAAGCAGCCCGAACGGAGTCGACATAAGACGATGGGCATTTAAAGGGGTATGTCTACCCATCTCTCTCTTTTTACTGTTCTCTGTCAAGTTTCGTATCTGTTCTCTTTATAATCTGTGGCAAATGAACAATAATTATGACATGGAACACGAAGTTGATAAATTTTCTTCCTGTAAAATGTTAATATTTTTCTTCTTCGACATCAAATGCAATTTTTAATTGCAGGGCAACAAGGATTTTTCATTTTGACATTAACTACAAGCTTTCTTCTTAACAGTAAGTAAATAGCTCTTTTGATAAGTATTATCCAAAAAAACTAACATTTTATTTTTTAGTTTTTAGTCCAATTTTCGGAGGAAGCATAGTGGGGGTAGTGGGAAAATTTTCCCCAATATATATCACCGCTGTTGTCGGAGGACAAGCCTTGGGAGGAGTATTCGCTGCGTTGACTCAAATAGGGGCTTTAGCAATAGGCGCTTCGTCCACTCACACTGCTCTAGTCTATTTTATAATAGGAAATTTAACGATAGCCCTAGCTATAATTTTATACATTCTTTTATCTGGATCCGTATTTTTTAAATACTTTTCTTTTGACCAAGCTGTGATAATAAGCGATACACAAACAGATTCTATTCGAGATGTTATTTCTTACAAAACGATTTTTAAGAAGATATGGTGCTACTGTTTTTGCGCCTTTTTTATTTACATAGTCTCACTTTCAGCATTTCCTGGCGTTTCAGTACTTATCGAATCTGAAGGTAAAGGACACGGCCATCAGTGGAACGGTGAGTAGTTTTTATCTTTATTTCCTATAAATTGTTCTTATTTTGTATCCTACTTTATAAATTGTTGTTTATCTATTTAAGTCACTAACAAAATATGTTGTATTGTTCTGTTATCTCAAATAATATTAAAAATATGCTATTACGCTTCAATTACCCTGAACTCCATGTCAAGCTGCATAATGTATGGTATTATGCAAATAAATGCTTATTTATATTCACAGATAAGTTATCTAAGGGCATTTTTTCCGAATATTTACAAACAACAAAAGTATATTAACAATAAATCAGGATTTAGCAACACTACAAGGATTTTGGCAGTCTTTTGACGTTTTGTTTAAACTTGGTAACGCCATGTTCTAATGAGCATCATAGATCTGAGCATGTCAAAATTAAATTCAGTACAAACCATAGAGAAATATAGTAGTTTGTCTATGGTACAAACGTATCTTTTCTATGAACGTGAGCTCTGTGGTTTCACAACTGTCATTTTCATAACCTATAAATATCTCTATATCTAATTAAATTATTTAAATTTTAAACAATCTCCATAATTCTAAAAGTCGAATCGGACTGAAATTTAATCCTGGGCGATGTGTATCAAATTTACATGAAATGTGTGAGCTAGGGGAATTGAGGTGTGGAGAATAACAATATTATTGACATGATAGGAGCAAAATATTTCGGAAATTGATCCCATGTTTTCTTGCTTTTTAGATGTTTACTTTGTTCCAACGATAACATACTTACTTTTTAGTATTGGCGATTATTCGGGTAGAATTTTTGCTGGTAGGATACTTAAGGTAAATTGAAATATATAATTTTAGGTTAAGTATTTCCTTTAGGGAGATTTTGTCTTACTGACAATAAAAATACTCTTTTTTTTTCAGCCAAAAAACATAATATTGATTACAATTTTGACTGTATCGAGGCTAATTTTCATTCCATTGATATTATTGTGCAACGCACAACCGCGTCACCACTTGGCCGTTGTATTCGACAGAGATTACCAATACATATTGATCCAATTTATATTTGCATTTACAAACGGTTATATGACGAACGTCGTACAAATATTTACGTCCAAGTAAGTATCGAATGTCAACTTTAATGTTTTTATTAGAAATATGAGTAGGTTTTTTGTTTTTTAAATGGCATTTTATTTTTAGAGTGGTAGATCAGCACGAAAGAGAGATAGCTTCGTGTATAACAGTTGTTTTTATAGGAATCGGAGCTGCGCTAGGATCGACAATTAGTTTATTTATGGTTAGATTATTATAAATGTAATTCGATTACACATTGTTGACATATTTATATCAGGGAGCAAATATATATGATTATTTTTTTGAAATTGAGACTTCTTTAGCTGTTTTTAGCGATTTTTGGTTGATTGGGATGGGTTTGAGCAAAGATTACAGAATAAAAATATAAGATGTTTCACTCCAGGGCGGTTTGATTCAAGTTGCTGTCCCAAACGGACGCTCTCATAAGCTCTCATAAATTATGTTTACGACTCGCTTTTGTTGTCAATAACGAGACTGGTAGATACAGAGGAGTTCGAAAAGCTTATTTTATTTTAAGCTATATAAGGGTAATTAGAGAAATATACAGGGTGTACCAATCTTACGAAAAACTTCGGTATATGGGTTATTTTAAGAGATATCAAAAAATGTTATCAACAAAAATAGTAGATGGGCTGAAGGTCCATATTTTGAAATTATATTGAACTATACAGAGTGCTGCATAACTCCGTTACAAACCAAACATATGGTTTTTCAAATGAGAACCCATGTATATTATACCGAATTCGGATTAGTTACATTTTTTTGATGTTTTTGATATAAGGTTTTGCCACGTTATACAGAGTCCTTCAAAAGATATGTACACGTTTATGTGAAAATCGTAGGTAAATCAACGCTCTGTAGCTTGTTGTAGGTACGTTGAGGAAAAAAAATGTAGGTATTTAGCCAAACAGAGTTTCGTAACATGATGCAATATCTCCGTATCCTATTTAATTTCAATTATATTCTTTCTTATATACAGGGTGAACGGAAACTCGAACCTGTCATTTTCTTTCTTCTTTCAAATGGAACACCCTGTATTTTATAGTAAAAATATAATTTGAATACCTATGATCTGACAAATAAATACTGGAACAAAAAACCATCTCCACCTGTGTGTAGCCCTTTTAGGGATACTAAGGATATAGCCAACAGACTAGTTAAACCTGCTATAATATCAATAACGGATATTTTTGCACTGCTTGAACCTGTACATATTGAAATTCCTTGCTATAATAATATTGCGACACTTTGTCAACATACACTGAATCTTCATTTGTCCAAATATCCAGGGTATTTAAATATTTATACGGATGCATCCAAGCAAGAAGATGGAACTGGTTGCGCTTACTATATCCCATCATTAAAAAAAGCAATTTAAATTAAATGAATCAACCTCAATTTTTTCTGCCGAAACACTCGCAATTATTCATGCTCTGGATTTCGCTCGCGAAAACTGTTGTAAGAAAATTATAATTCTATCAGATTCCTTATCAGTTCTTACTTCCATTTCACCCCCGATTGATGTTAACTACCCTTTTAAAAATCCCTTTACTATAAAATTAAAATTGGCGATAAATAGTCTTAAAAGTCATCATCATGTTAATATGCAGTTCATATGGGTTAAAGCACACTCTGGAATTATTCATAATGAAACCGTTGACAACCTGGCTAAACAAGCCATTTCTACGGGAACAACTATCAATAACAACACCACTATCGAGACGTGTTTCAACCAAATAAAAGAGATGTCTAGAAAAACATGGAATAACCTATGGACCGAATATAAAAGAACCCACCCGACAAGATATACCATAATCCAACCCATTATACCCAATGAACTTTGGCACAAAAATACCAGTTATAATCGGCACCAAATTGTCACCATCTCCCGTTTAAAATTTGGACATGCCTGCTACCCCCAGCACCTTAACAAGATAGGCCTTAAAGAGTCAAATCAATGTGACACCTGTCTAGAAGTGGCTGATTTAGACCACATATTTTTCAACTGAAACAAATACCGTCAACAAACGCATAAACTTTTCAGTGAATTAGTGCGCAACGGAGTTGGACTGCCCGTAAACCTATTACATTTACTCTCGTTGGATAATAAAACCATATATGACTCGCTTATATCTTTCGTGTGTTTATGCAAGCTGAAGTTATAGTGCTCTTAGTCTTGTTTTTGTTTCAATTGAACCCCATAATATATACCCATATCCCCCTATCCGAGGCCCACCTGATCTGTCTGTTAGTCACCCTGATCGGCCCCTGGGTGTGAAGTTTGTGTACCAAACCCATCCTTTTGACTCTTTCTTCTTTATTATTATTAAGTTTAACATAATTGATTAGGGAAGCTTTGACTTGCATATATCACTGAATTTAATCATCTGTGTCTTAGATACTGGCTGAATGGACATGGATTTCCAAGTGCCAAAAACAGAAAAAAAAATAGTAAAAATAGAATCTTCGATTATGTAACTATAATTTTTGTCAGGCATTCCCTATACCCAAAGTTTATAAAAACAGAGTTATCTGGTAATATTTATTGTAAACTATTATTGTTGACATATTATGTGAAAGCAATAAACGTTGTATGTAACAATAAAATCCTAATTAATGATAAATTTTAATGAATAAGTAATTCTAAACAAAACTAGCTACCAAAAGTATAATTCTAACCGTAATATTAAGCTGAAGGTTCAAAGTGTTCACCGTTAACATCAATGCAATGCTGTAAGAGGTGGCCCAACTGATTGGCCAGCTTGGTAGGACGATTTAACAAAAGTATATTTATTTTTTTCGGGTCTTGGAAGGAATACGTTTATAAAATCCTCGGCTATTTGAGATGACATGAAAGAGATAATTTGTGCGGCATTTCGATCTGCTAACGTTGATATGCTGAGAAATGTTAGTCAATCATTTGAACCATTCAGCAGCATTGCATTGATGTTAACGGTGGACATTTTGAACCTTTAGTTTAATATTACGGTTGGGATTATACTTTTAGTGGCTAGTTTTGTTTAGAATAAATTGTTCATTAAAATTTATTATTAATTAGGATTTTTTGTTACATACAACGTTTAATGCTTTCACATAATAGGTCAGTAGTTATATTTTACAATAAATATTACAAAATAACTGTGTTTTTATAAACTTTGGGTATAGGGAATGCTTGACAAAAATTAAAGTTACATAATCGAAGATTCTATTTTAGCTATAAAATACAGGGTGTTCCATTTGAAATAAGAAAGAAAATGACAGGTTCGAGTTTCCGTTCACCCTGTATATAAGAAAGAATATAATTGAAATTTAATAGGATTCGGAGATATTGCATCATATTATAAAATTCTGTTTGAAAAAATACATATTTTTTGCAACAAGCTACAGAGCGTTGATTTACCTACGATTTTCACATAAACGTGTCCATATCTTTTGAAGGACTCTGTATAACGTGGCAAAACCTTATATCAAAAGCTTCAAAAAATGTAACCAATCCGAATTCGGTATAGTATACAGGGGTTCCCATTTGAAAAATCATATGTTTGGTTTGTAACGGAGTTATGCAGCACTCTGTATAGTTCGATATATTTTTAAAATATGGACCTTCAGCACATCTACTATTTTTGTTAATAACATTTTTTGATATCTCTTGAAATAACCCATATACCGAAGTTTGTCGTAAGATTGGTACACCCAGTATATTTAAATTAATAGGTTTCTTTATCACAAAGGTTTATTTTTAAATGTTAATTATTTCGAAAAATGTTCGGGATATGAATTTGAAAAGGTAAGTAAAAAATAAACTTGAATTTTTAAAATGAATCAATTCAGTTTTTATCCAGCATCTTAGTAATTTTGTGATACTTGTTGACAATCTAGCAGATATTTATTACAAATTCAATTAAATATAAGTACTCATTAGCCACCAGAATAATAGGGCCACTAAATCTTACATTTTGATCTTAAAATAACGCGTATTTTTTGATTGACAAGGTTAAAACAGTAAAAAGAGAAGCAGCTGCAGGATACCTTTATTAAAAAATTTTATAAATGTTGTAAAATACTAAGTCAGGAGTTTGGTTTATGTGTTAAATTTAATATATTGTCTTTCAAATCTTTCAATATACATTTGAGAGTAAAATATATAGGGACTCTGGTGTAGAGACTTGCATAATATTTGAAAGGAAATTGATTACATGGATGATGGAAAGAAAATTTAGTAAATTCGTTCAAAAGGAACTGACCAATTCCACTTTGGTTAGCTATAGAATTGAATTTTTGTGTTTTCTTGCTCAATGTACTTGTTTATATAATATCCTTATTATAAAAATAAATCCGAAATTTTGTATTAACAGATATTACAAAATATTTAGTGTACAAGCTATTAAGCTATTAAAGAGAAAAATATTAATATGACTTTTTGCTCATTTCAACAATTAATTAATAATTTTAAAAAATCTATACGACATAAATATATCTTCTGTATGTTCCTTGTGGTATATTATTCATTCTTTTTTTAATTTCCCAAGAAATTAAAAAAAGAACATAAATATAAAACACGAACAACCAATTATAAACACTGTTCTAAAATAACAGCGCTCGACGTCCCGTATAATATGCCAAATTAAATGCAAGTAAAGACGTAGCGACAAACTGTACCATCCAAGTCACCAGCCGCATCGATGCTTTACGCGATAAATTCGAACGAGTGAAACATCTTATATTTTTATTCTGTAATCTTTGGTTAGGCTGTGCCTCAACTGTTACCTGTTTTTTGGACTCTATTTGGCAAACATTCTGTTCTATCATAGGTATACGATAGAATTTTTCAAAAATCTTCATTGTTTTGTACTTTCACTTTTGTCGGCTGACACCTACTGCCTTTTTTTTAAGGTTTAGAGTGAAAAATAAAAGACGAACGTTTTAAAATGTAATTTAATAGAGTTTTACAATTATTCAGATCCAGTGGAACAATATTATAGCCTAGTAGCGGTAATACAGAATAGTTTTTGTCAACTAATCCAAAAAAGACGCTAAGTCTGTTGAAAACTTGTCTTGTATTTTGGAAACTATTATTAGGCAACACAATATTGAAAAAAAAGTGGGTTCTAAGATATATTTTTTGAATATACCTCGTATACAAGGTTCGGCAACTCATTGTGTAAATATTTGATGAAAAATAGGCATAAATATTAAAGAAAATTCAACCAATTTAATAAAAAAAATAAAGATAAAAATGGAAAATACGACTAAAATCGTTTTAAAAAAAATTAATTTTTATATACAGAATGTCCAACGACAAGTTAAAACGATCTGTATATGCGATCTTTTTCTTTGTTATTTTAAATGGAACACCCTGTATATCAATACATTTTTGAAATTTACGTAAAATTTGATTATAGTTTTGTCTGAAAACTTTTTTCGAAACATTTACAGAAAACTTTCAATATCTGGAGAACGGTAAGGTTTAGGTATAGGAAACTATACATGAATTTGCCTTATTTTTTACCCCTGAATGCATTAAAATGGACAAAACCGGGTGGTTCTATTTAAGAAAATAAAGAAATTTGATATTTATGAAGTTAAACTTTGAACACTTTTTATACACACCCTGTATGAAATGAATTTTTTTAAAACATAGATTCAAATAGGTCTGACCTTGCTTAAAGCAACCGAACAGGAACCATTTTCATATCCTTAAGGGTATCCTCTTAAAAAAATAATTTGTAAGGGTGTGCAACGATCAAATTTTTTACAAAAAAATCAATAACTCAAAAATATGCATTTTTCGAAAAAAGTTTTCAGGCAAAACTATACTAAAATTTTACGTAGATTTCAAAAATGTATTAATATACAGGGTGTTCTATTGAAAATAACAAAGTTGCTGTCGACTTCCGGTAGAACCGAAAGTCTGCCAACTTTGAAAAAAATTTAGTTGAAAAGATCGCATCCGAAAACCAAAACGTAAAAATTTTCATTATTTTACCATGTACAGATAGTTTTAGCGACGCCCTGTATATATCAAATATCACACAGTTCCAATTCATTAATAGTGTAGTGTAGTGCAAGTATGATCAAAATAAAAAAACTTTCCAGCAAACATATAAGCAGCTGAAATTTCTTACTACATAAATTGTCAACATTTCAATAACTCACGATTCCATTATTATTTTTCCCAAACATCCTCCCAAAACTTTCGATAAAAGTTCAATTAAAAATATAAATTTAGCCGTATAAAAAATGTAAAACATAACTCGATCCACCCACTACAGAACAAAATATGTAGTAACTTTTGGTGATTAAGTTGCACGAATGTTTCTTTCTCTTTTCAATAACATTTTGTATATCAAAGTGCTTAGGGCCAGTTTCATAATGCTTTTAAAGGAACCTTTGAGCGTAAAAGGTCGTTTGTAGTGTAGTGATCTGTTTCATAACCAAAAATTCACCATTAAAGCTTCCTCTAAGTTAAATGTCAAATTTTTACCATTTTTGAAGCCTAAAAGGACTTTTAACAGACAGATGTCAGCTCAGATTTGAAGTGTATTTTTCATAGTTTGGTTTAGTTCAAGTTCTTCTTCCTCGAGTTCTTCAGAAGATGAAGACATTGTTGCTAATTAACGAACATTTTACTAGATTAGTTTGAAAATATGTAGGTACTCAAGTATGTAAGCATTTAATAAAATTATGATATGTAAAATTTGAAATAATGGATGGGAATTCAAATCCTTTTCCGCTTTCATAATTTCTAAATCTAATAATCTCATCTTTTTTTTGTGCAATAAAAATACGGAAAGTTGTACTCAATTCAAACCACCAAATAACCAAAAAGTAAACACAAATTCTGTCAAAAATCCGTCAAAATAAGGAGGAACCTGACGAGCAGTGCAGCCAACACAGTATATTCAAGCCTAAATGAGGATTTTATCATGAGGACGCGTCCATACTATTATGAAACTGACCCTAGTTTTAAAAGAACCTTTAAGCTAAAGGACCCTTTAGTTAAATGCCCATTTAAGCAATGATTATGAAACTGGCCCTTAATCAACTATTCTTAATCAATTGCAATAATTAAAAATTAATGTACATATTATGTCGTATTAAAATATGAGTACATTTTAATATAACAAAGGTTGTTAAATGTATAGTTAAATAACCAAAAACCAATAATTTTATGAGAATTTCTCCAACTTTCTAGTCAAATTTCTGCATTTTTCCAACATTTATTATTATAAAACTACGCAAAATTAAAATTTTATCTTCTTTCATCCAATATCATCAAAAATTATCTTCCTCCTAGATATCGTAAGTGAGAAACTGTTATTTGCAGAAATTCAGTAAAATCAGAATTCGCAAGATGAAAATATTCACCTATTTGAATGAAATAGCTGCGGGCTGTCTGGAAATATCAAAATGCAAATTTGACGCAATACCCCAGGTACGTATTTACTTAAATTACCTCTCTTACTTTCCTCGTATTTTACAACAAACCTGATTTTTAATTGCATCTAAATATACTTATTTAATGAAATAACGACACATTTTACAACCTTTAAAAAAAAAATAAAAAGGAATGACAGTTTTCATATAATTCTAATCACATAGAAAGAACGCTGTGACAAGTATACAAAAACCGTATACTTGAAAACACCTACATGCTTTTTAAGCTTAATAAAAAAATAAAAGTCTCTCTTGATGACTCGCCGATAGCATGTGCCATCCTCTTTTTATGCTCAAGTATTGTAGAATGGCACGAATGCAGATGATAAGACCTAAATAAAATTGACTTTTATTTCCAACTAGTTACAATTTAAAAGTTTTTTACTCACCGAAAGTCATAATAAGCCACCACAACCAACTGTTGTCTTTCGAAGCTAATTCAGTTGAGTGTTGTACGATAAAAGTCCATTTTGCCAGTGACAATCCAAAACCTGACAAGGCTCCGTAACGTGAGGCGATTGTATGACAAAAGCACATTAACAGTAAAAATCCTATCCAGTTAAAAATAAAAGCAACTAAAAATAAGAGAACAATAATTATAATATTTAATATATAATAATATAACTTGTACTTACCGAAAAACGCAATATAAAACATAAAATCTGTTCCTAATAAAGAAGTATCTACATCTTCTGGATTCTCAGTATCAATAGTTATAACTCTTTGTCCTGGACGAAATGGTATTGGCTGTAAAAAAAAACTATTAAAACAAACCGATAAAAATGTATAAAGTTACCCTTGTAGTTGGAGAATTAATAGGAATGGGAATATCCTGCTCTTCCAAATGTTTTTCTCGTTGTACTTCTTCATATGTGGGCAATTTAGTACCCTTTGTAGCAACCTCGTATGGTGGTGGAGCATAATAGTCTGCTTTCGGTGGAGGTATTTCCTCACTTGATGTGCTAGCAGCAATATTTACCGGGCTTGATACTGGACTGGGTGCAGCACTAGGTACATTATTGTCTAAAGTGATTTCTTGTTGGTTCTGAAAAAAATGTTGATGAAAAACGTTTCCTGAACATCCTATTAATCAATAGCCTATGCAAAACAACGATTGATTATCGTATTATGAAATTAATGTGATAAATATTGTTGCATAGGTCATTTTTTTGCTGATTAGATTATTCTTTATATAAACATTACCATACATTTATCCAATTGTATTTAAAACAAATTAAAGGGCTTTTTTTATCATAGCACGTACTTCCTACATTTCGATTTTACACGTACATTATATAAACATTTATGAAATAAACAAAATGATTAGAATGACCCTAATACATTGAATTAAAATGTCGACGTACACTTTGTTGTCCATTGTTTGAATCGGGCGGAGTTGGTTCCATTTTTCCTTAGAATTAATTATTTAGTTCTTATTTACCAAATATTTTAACACTGTTTACAGATAATTAGGTACTAAATACCATTTTAAAATAGTTTTTGGTCAGAAAAGACAAAAACTTCTGACAATTAACTTCAAGTGTCAAATTTACTGTCAAAAATGTTGACAGCATTTAATTTCAACCAATAGAAGTGAAGGAAAGTATCACGTTTTTGAACTGAGTGAATGATTAGTTATTGATCGGTTACCAGTTTCGATGTGCTTTTGTGTGAAATCGATTTAATGAAATAATAATCAGAAGCGTGCGATTACATATTAGAGATTGGCATTAATTCAATTCCACTGTAATTTTTGAAGAAATTGATTACTGTTAACTATACTGATCAATATTTTAAATTGCTTTATTATAATTTATTTCAAATCGAGCACAATCAATCTGGTGTTGATCAGGAAATAATCGATTACTTGATTCTTCTGGAACTCTGTACACTATAGAATTCTACTATCGACCTCTTATGTCGATGGTTTCCTATGTGGAACACGATGGGCAGAATTCTATAGTGTACAGAGTCCCAGACTTAGTTGATATCTTTCACCGCTAGGTTCGCTAGTCATTCAAAACAATCAAAGGCAACTAAACGCAACAGTTGACAGCCGACTTCTTTGGTGTTTGTGTGTGTTCTGTATATGTGTGTATGGTGTCTCGTCAAATATTTACATACCATTTATCGGCGTTTTAAATAAATTTATTTATTATTTTACAAGTATATATGTTTTAATTAAGTTATAATTCATTCATTTGTGTTTATCTTAACGGTCCGCGAAAGATTGAGACTCTTAAAAAACTTGTTTAGTGTCTGAAGGATACTGTGTGGAATATT
This sequence comes from Galerucella pusilla, assembly GCA_910591695.1. Classification (NCBI taxonomy): domain Eukaryota; kingdom Metazoa; phylum Arthropoda; class Insecta; order Coleoptera; family Chrysomelidae; genus Galerucella; species Galerucella pusilla. Next base: position 47,177 of record CAJUYI010001410.1, read on the forward strand.
TTTACTCAGGTATGTGGTCATGTGTTTCTTGATCTACTTTATGACTTAAAATAGAACTAAGGTAATTAGTACGATTCACCGTCTCTTCGGATTCCGCTGTGTAATTTTTAAAAGTTTTAAAATATAACCCACTGTTTGTGTAACTAACCTAGGATAGCTCTTGTTTGGATAGGACGATAGGCAGCTCTGCTGTATAGATTAGTCAGGTCATTTGTACGACAAATTTCAGAATGTTTGTTTAAATATTAACGAACAAAAAGTGAATACTTTATCCACGTAGATATTGCAGTTTGTTTTAGTTGGCGATAAAATAATATGCTACAATAGTTATCTTTAATAGGGCTGTTATTTTAATAGTAATAATAATAAGTATTGTTCTGTCAACTGTCATATATATCAAAACTTTCATGTTTACAATGGAGTAATAATCTGTGAAAATATTTACAAAACTTAATTTTTGAAACGAATCACTTGAATGATTAATTAGATTGAAAATTCAATCAGAGCAAAAAAATCAACAGACCGGTGTAAGTAAGATTTCTGTTTTCAGAAACACTGTTAAGAATTTACAGAAGCATAAAAAAAGTAATGAAATAACATTGAGTTTGAATTTTTTGTGCATCTCGCATAACCTTGAATCTTTTACCTACCAAATTTGGTAGTAAGCTACTCTGAAATATACAGGGTGGCCGGTCGAAAACCAAACAGATCCATTATCAACGTTTAAAAAAATTGCAGGATCACCAAACAGTTGGGTTTTTTTTACGAGGGCATAGTGATATTATAAAACATGTTGACTAGAATTACATTACAAATAAATTAAATAGTTTGATGTTTGCTACTCGTTATTGATTGTATGGACGGAATAATCGAAAGTATTGGTGATTATATTGAACCTTTTAACTTGCATAAATATCATTATGATGAATATAATGACCGTTGAACAAATCTAGCGTGACGAAATCACTATATATTTCAAAATTCCAAATGAAATGTATCATTGTTGTTTAATGCTGTCATCATTGTTATAACTATAAGAACATAGGTCAAAATAGAACAGTGTCGTACTTTTTTTTTATTACATTTTTATAACATGACTGTAGTATGTAGTATTTTATGTTGGGAGTTAAAAATAACAAGTTGAAACATGTTATTTTTCTATTTTATTACGTCTTTGACCTTCTTGTTTTTCTGTCCTTGATTTTATTGAATAACAGATCTTTAAACTAAACAAAGTGTCTTAATACTCAATAAATTAACTCGTAGAAGCTATTAAGCTGCTTTTTAGGAAAAATAATATTTATCAGTAGGAGTAAACCTATCTTGTATGTAAGTAACGTTGCCTAATATCTCTACAAAGTAATTATTAGCAGATCCTTATAAGGAATATGTTGACTTTCTCACTCCCACTCGAAATTTCGTAAATAATTAACGCGTTCATCAAATAGAGAGATGTATGACTTGAAAATTAGTATATTGTTAACCGAGTGGGAACAGCCTAACATTCCTGGACGGCCGTGAAGATTGCTATTGCTATTAGCAACACTAAGTTCAGGAATGTAGCTTTTCCTACGAGGTAAACATAATATTTGTATACGACATTTTAGGATGTCTGCAGGCTTCAACCAACGAGCATTGATAAGACAAGAAGGATCACTCTAAGCTCCTCCCCTCGTTATGCCTATCTCGCTCGAATATCGGATGCTACTGTGTATAGAGCACCGTAAGTCTCCTACGGGCGATATGCATAAACAGGTTGTCCGTCATAGGGATATGTAAAGAAATATACCAGTTGTCTTTTTGATTGAGCGAATTTTCCTCTAGAAATAAAATAAACATTTACGTACTTAGTGTTTTGTGTTTGGTTCTGCAAACAGAATGATGGAAAGGCAACATAGGTACGTGGAAAAATGTATAAACAATACTATGCACTTTATAAATGGCTGGAAAATTACTATTACCTCTGCTCTGTCTTTATGGGAAACCTTAAAATGCAGGAATTATTCATTTCCTTTAACAAGGGACTTTAATCAGAATTGCATTGAAAAATTTTTTGGTCTGGTAAGAAATTGTTGCGGAAAATCGAGAAATCCAACCCCCATTCAATTTTGTAGGGCATTCAATAAATTATTTTCCCTAAAAGATTTACATCCAGCTTAGGATTTTTGGGTTACAACCCCAGTTTCTTCCTGCCAGATTTTTGCACACCATTAGAGCCATTTTTGCCTTGTATGTAATATCCTTTTCGTGTTTGTTCCACAGGAGTTTACTGTCTAGACTTAAGCCTAGATACAGATACTTGACTTCTTGTCTCCATTCATAAATGTTACTTACAAATAGGTCAACACCTTGTATCTCATTAACGACAAATCTTATAAAACTTTTCGTCTTAAATGAAGAATCTCTATACTTCAGATTACTTTCTGTATAAATAACGGAGAAATCGTAGTTAAAATTTAAGCCGGATTTAATACTGAATTTCTTTGGAACTTGGAAATTTACGAATCCACATAAATGTATGAAAGTTTTATTGGATTATCTTAAAATTTATCCTAAAAGTTACTCGACAGAATGTTGACTTATAATTGGTCGAAAATTGAATCTATATTTGAAGAAAATTTTTCTACGAAAAAAAAAATTTGGTTGGTATTAGATAAGTAAGAGCTAAGGGTTGTGGTTTTAATTTAACAAAAATTGCCTTTTTTGATCACCCAATATATTTTTTTCTTCCCATATGAAAAATTATATACAGTGTGACCCATTTTGTTTGGAAGCACCCCCGTAAAATCAGCATTTTTCCACCGATTTTGTTTTAATTTTTTTTATTAGATTCAGTATCAAAAACAGTATTTTGGCACAAATTTTCATAGACAAAAGTACATTAGGCATTTTTTTTTTCTCAAATATGACTTCACCACTGGATTCAGAATCATCACAAATGTAAACTACGAGAATTTTATTAAAAAAAATTTATTAACGATAAAAGTGGTATTTTCAGTAATATTTTACGTAGAATGTGGACAAATTTTGGAAATGGCAACATGGTAAACAAAAACAAGGACTCAAATATATTGCACAGTAAAAATTCGAAGCCGATAACTTAACCCGTTCTGGAGTTTTTTTGGCCGAGGGACTATTGTCCATTTAGCCAGTAACTCTAGTATTAAATTTATTGATTTTTGGGTAGGATAAAGGTAGACATTTCACACCCAGGGGTCTTTCAAGGTGACTAACTCACAAGAAAAGGTAGACCACGGATGGTAAGGGGATATTAACTTAGGGTTAAGTCTCGGGTTAAGTAACAGAGGAATCATATTTTCCTAATACTATAGTTTTAAATTATACGCTTTGATAAATCCTAGAAATAAGTTATATACAGGCAGCTTGTTTAATACTAACAGGTGCATTAAGTTGAAAGGAGGAAGAATATTGATTTTTATTAGTTCCCCATACAATTTTTCTCTATGCTGTACACAAGTTTGAATCAAGTACATTTATTTTACTAAGATGGGCAGGATAGCAGGCAGGATATTTAACACATTTATTGATCCTATTGAAGAATATTCAGAAAGGCAATTTGTGAAACTTTATAGACTTACAAAACCTGTCGCTTTAGAAGTAATAAACATATTGGAGCCTCATCTCCCTGCTCCAACAAGAATCTCAGCCTTGAGCATAGATAGAAAACTTGAATCTCCCATTTTTTAACAACAAACACTAAGCCAGTGGTAAGCCAGTCTGGGCTTACCACACTTGATACAGTAGTTGGTATATTCTTTGCATAGAACTATTAGAACTGCATGGATAAGGTATATTATTTGCTTCTCAAATGTCACAAGTGACAAGACCATACGATTATGCGGTGTTGCCGGCTGCTAAATTCTTCGTGTACAATACGAACGTTTATTCGAACGGTGTTGAAAAATACACATTTACCACCGTATACGAAAAAATTCATGTGGAAATAACCGTACACGAATAAAATTCGTGTGAACTCGAAAATCGCACACCTGATAATGAGTCTGATATTATTACTGAATCTTTATATCGATTTCGTTCAATAAATTCGTTCTGGAGTTACAGCTTCTGAAGGTAATGTAAAATTGTGCTTAATAATTTCATTTATTAACAAAATGAAATCAACGAGTCGCAACTAGGCTTTGATTTTGAAATTTTATTTATGTCAGTCAGTAACATTTGTATGAAATAGTAAGTACTAAATGTTCCAAATATTCAACTATTTAACTATTCAAGACAAAGTTGAAATTGTACTTTTTTGTGGTTACAATGATAGAAGTGAACGAGAAGTAACAGAAATAGTTAATTGGAGACATCCAGATCGCCGTATTTGCTGCTTTGTAGTGCACAAAATTAAAAAAAAGTATTTATTGAGACTGGAGCAGTGACCAAACGTATTTAAAAAAAATTGCAGCAAGAACATTTTAATGACCGTACCTATTGTCTTAGACTACTTTGCCAACAATCCAAATTATTAAGCACAATTTTACATTACTTTCAGAAGCTATAACTCCAGAACGGGTTGAGTTATCGGCTTCGAATTTTCACTGTGCAATAAGTTTGAGTCCTAGTTTTTGCTTACCATGTTGCCATTTCAAACATTTATCTACATTCTACGTAAAAAATTACTGAAAATACCACCTTTTTCATGTTGTAATAACTTTGTCGTTAATAAAAATTTTTTTATAAAATTTTGGTAGTTTACATTTGTGATGATTCTGAATCCAGTGGTTTAGTTATATTTGAGAAAAAAAAAAATGCCTAATGTAGGTACTTTTGTCTTTTTTGGCAAAAAATTAACATAGAGGGCCTTGAAAATAGTAATTAGGCTATGAAAATGTGTGCCAAAATACTGTTTTTAATACTGAATCTAACAAAAAAAAATTAAATCAAAATCGGTTGAAAAATGCGGGGGTGCTTCCAAACCAAATGGGTATAAAATTCCCTGTTTTTGACACCTTAGGATCTCTATTATAAAAAAATGGTTTACTGTTAACAAAAAAAGAGTATATTTGCAAGATTATGCGCATTGGTATAATTATAAAAGAGAAAATATGGAGAGTACCTACACTCGATCATTAAAAATCATACAAAGAAAAGAAAAAAAAAATGCGTCAACAATGAGAAACTGAAATTAGTAAATCATTTCTATTGTAGTCTGTAGAAAACAACTTTAAAGCGATAATTTAAATTGAACTGCTAGGTTGTCACCTTTGTTTGCTGATAATAAATGAGTAAAGTCATAATAATGGTGACGAACCTTACCTATTGGTGATTCATAGACGATATTTTTTATACGTGGACCAGTGTAGACTCTAACAACAACAAAACTATTCCAATAAGCCTATCCAAGGACTCACAACTTGCCAAGTGAAAGAAATGAAAAGTCAAGGTAGGAAATTCCTTTTAGGTTAGGTTAGGTTTGATCATCTTCCAGACAAAGACGGCAAGTCGGATCTTCCGACAGTCCATGTTTTAGCATATGATTATTCAGATGACAATGGCCTGTTAAAAGGCCTGTTAGACAACGAAGGTCATGCCTGCTATACTACTACTACTACAGAATGTGCAGGCGAGCTTTGACCTAGCCAATGGCTCTCCTACAGGCCCAATACGTGTTTGTCACCTTGCTTAGGCGACTATCAAGATGAGCCTTCCATGTCAGTGATTTATCAAGGATCACTCCTAGATACTTCACGTGTTCAACCACCGGCAGTGGTACTCCATCAAGATTTAGACCCTCAGGTCTTATACCTCTCTTTTTGGTGAAAGCAACTATCTCAGCCTTGGCAGGATTAACTGCAAGTCCGTGTTCGTTACACCACCCATGTACCCTATTCAGAGCCCTTTGCATGAGGCCCCTGAGAACGGTAATGTGCCTTCCAACAACAAGGACAACGATATCATCGGCATACCCAATCGTTAGAAAGCCCTCACCGTTTAAAAGGGTTATTAGCTCGTCAATGACTAGGTTCCACAATGTGGGCGAAAGAACTCCCCCTTGCGGACATCCCCTAGCGACGATTACTTTTGCCACAACATGGCCCCAAGCCAGTGAGTGATCATTGGCTCTATTGCATGATTTGCCGCAGCCCTACACATGGATCCTACAGGGGTGCCTGTCAAACGCCCCTTGTATATCCAAGGAAGCTCCCAGGGTTATCATGCCATTTTCCAGCGCCTTCTCCACCTGGGTTACCAGTTGGTGTAAGGCACTTTCAGTTGACTTGCCACACCTAAAAGCATGTTGGTTGTTGTGCAAAGGATACCTAAGCCCAACCTTTTCCTTTATGTACCGATCAGCCACCCTCTCCAGTGTTTTCAGCACAAAGGATGTTAGGCTAATGAGTCTAAAGAATTTAACCAACGTATATGTGGTACGACCCGGCTTGGGTATGAAGACTACTTTCACCTGCCTCCACTGTTCAGGGACATACCTACGTGCCAAACAGGCCCGAAAGATATGCACCAGAATTGTGCCAACGGCCTCCCAGCCTTGTTGAAGCAAAGCCGGGAAGATTTGGTCTTTCCCCGGAGACTTGTATGGTCTGAATGACCGTATCGCCCAAGTACTCTGCTCGTATGTGACTATTTCTTTTGCTAGAAGATAGTCCTCTTTACATGGTCGCTGTATACCTACATAACCCATGTCAGGACGCTCCCGCTCGATTCCCTCACAACCGGGGAAGTGTGTCTCTAGCTTGCTATAGTGTAACATTTGTTTGGAGACATTCTTCGAAGGAAGAAGCTCTTCTTGCTGTCCAGGTATTTGGTGTTTGTTTGGCAAAAATTATTGAGATGCCAATTGTAGGTTCTGGTCCGATAGAAACACGTGCAGCTCCCTCCCTTGCAAGAGAGTCTGCCTTCTCTCTCGTTTCCTTCCACGCCAGAATGGCCAGGGATCCAGACCAGCAATACTTTATTGAGTTCTCCTATTGAGGAGAGTATTTTTTGGCAGTCTAATACCAATTTCGACGTTAGACGGTGAGAGCTAAATGCTTTCAAAGCCACTTGGCTGTCCGAGAGAGGACATTCCGTTTAGTTACCATCTTCACCGATAGGCAAACGGTACTGAAGATGTTCGATTCTATAGAGGTCAATTTGAAGCTGGTATGGGACAACATAGGTGCCTTAAAGGCACTTGGAGCCTTTGACAAGGTCACTCATCAGTGCCATTCATTGGACCGTAAGTCGTCAATTTTTACTCATGAAATTTATTTCCGTTAAACTGTTAAGGTAGCAAAAGAGCTTCAGCAATGACCAGCAATTTAACAAATCTTAATGTATTACGAAATCTATATTAATTTTTAAAAATAACCATATGGTTTTCAAGCCTATTTTTATCAACCAATTTTAATATTTCGACTAAATCTTCATGTACTGCTGCCGATGCAAAACCATATTAAGACACATTTACAAAAAAAAATCTTTTATTTTCAATAGTTTACCTTGGCCAACTAACCGAATTATCATCTACGTAAATTAACGGTTCACATGACTCATTAAAGAACATTCAATATTAGTTATATTGTAAAACGGTAACTGAGATATAAGTGGATCATAGATGGCATGTAAAACTATACGTAGGAGCGTTGTTTCAGCTCGAAATAAAATTATAAAAGAACTACTTCACTTTCATGAAGGCTGCAAAGCACCAAACCGTATGAGCTACATGTAGTAATTGGGGTAAAAATAAATAATTTGTAACATCAAACTAGAGGCATGATAGATCTTTAGGAAGTATTTAAAATACCTAAATGCTTTTATGTAGAAAATGTAATATAGAATTGCAGAGAAAAGTCTTTAGCTCTCTATACAGGGTGTTTCAAAAATATGGCACAATAAAAATTTACGAAATGCTCGTACCACGCCACTGGATTATTAAAATTTGGCATAATTAATACTGTTGATGTGTTTTAAAGAGACCATTTCACTAGAGTAAATTGATAACTGACAAAATTTGAAGGTTTTGAACTGGCAATTTTTTGGTCTTGTCGCGGCAATTTTTTGACGTTTAATATATCAAATCTATGTGTATAAAATTCTAACACTCTGTGATAAAATTCAATATATAGTACATTGTTTACCGGGTAGG
>CAJUYI010001410.1:64588-80293 GCA_910591695.1 Galerucella pusilla
TTGAAGTGAACACCCTGTAGGTTGCAACGACTACAATAGAAGATGTCACCATGCTTTTTAATCATACTTCTATTGTTTAAAATCTTTACATATTCTGTTTGCTTTGAGGGGGGGAATTTATATCGAAACCCCTTTTTTGTACAAGTCATTTCTTTGATACTTTTAAGATTGATTTCGAAATTTTTTCTTATCTAAAAAAAATTAAGATATAGTCGATATTATTTATTTTAAAACATACCCTCTACCGCCTCTGACTTTCCAGACTCCATTATTGAATGATCCTTTGAGAATTCGCAACAATCCTTATCTTGTGCTTTCGTTGTTTTTGCCCCGTATTCGCTTTTCTCTCTCAGACGAGGTAATAAATCAATAGGAGAATGTAAGTTTAACCTCAACCCTGAAGATCCATGACCTTGCTTTGGTGGCGAGTGTTAGAGTGTAGATAGAATTGAGTTAAAAGGGTGGGAAAATTTCATATGTATACTTCGAAAAGCAATACGATAATGCCTAATAGATTTTATTTGGGACACCTGTTAGATAATAATCAACCTGTACCGGGTGATCAGTTAAGGGTTGCGAGCGGCCATATCTCATAAGATATTGGTCGTATAGATTTAGAAAAAAAATTCATGATAAAAGTCGCCAAGAGAAATTGCTGGAAATTATTTTCGAGTTTGTCATCGTCCGCTAGAGGTCGTAACAGCCAACACTAAGTAGAAAAATGGGATTTTTATAGAATTTTGTCTAATGAAAGTATATCGATGATATAATTTTCTTATTTACTGACTATTCACCTACACTTTTTGACTGAAATGTTTTGTTCTATCTATCACAGCGGTGGGGGAAGTTCAATTGTTTTTTTAAACAAAGCAAGATTTCTCCCGTCTCGCTTGTCCGATTTTAACAAATTTAGGCTCATATGAAAGAGCATAATTTACACTACAAAACGCTCACTTGGTTTTGACTTTTTGACTTTCGTGTTCGCCGCTAGATGGCGTTAACTGAAATGTTAGCAAATTTTTGAGTTTTTTTCAAAAAAAACAAATGTAATGGTATATTCATTTTTACATATGTAGGATTATGTTTTAATTGGGTACAATATTATAATAAAACTCCGTGATACTGTCTCTAAATTTTACTCGCTTCGGTAATATGGTTATCTCTAGACTGAACATTTTTAACCATCAAATCCCAAACAGCCCTCTTCACCCTTCACCTCAGTCGTATATATTTTATGAGGACGGTGAAAGAAATCGGATATCTAACATCGTATGTATTCGAAATTATATTCCATCTCAGTCTCGCAAAATAAAATATAACACATATTTTAAAAGGTTACATTTTTCTAACGTTTTGTGAAAAAAATTAATCTATCTTTTTTTGAACCGTTGATATTGAACAAAATATAATTTTATTACATTAAAAAATGGCACGCCACTGCTTTTTATCAAAATAAAAATCATTTTCGTAATCACTTATTAGTTGCCAAAAAAAACCTTTTGACTTTTTTTCGTTAGACAAACGGTTTTGGATTGACTATTTCAGTAGAGTAAATTGATAACTGACAAAATTTGAAGGGTTTGAACTGGCAATTTTTTGTCTTGTCGCGGCAATTTTTTGACGTTTAATATATCAAATCTATGCGTATAAAATTCTATCGCTCTGTGATAAAATTCAATATAAAATCTTTGTTAGTGGTTTCTGAGGAAACTAAGTTGTTTATTTATTTATTTAACTGACTAAAAACTATTGAAACTGTTTCAAAAATTTAAATAAGTATTCTAACATGAATAATACAAGATTTGGAAATAATTCAATAAATGAAATAGAGACTACAATTAAGCAAAGTATACCGCGAAATACAATGGAGACAAAAAAGTTTGCGTGAGAACAGTTTAGAATGTTTCTGGACGCACGTAATTATACGTTAGAAAAGGATACTTCTGAACAAGTTATAGCAAAAATTCTTGAAGATTATGGTTGTAACATGAAAAAAAGAGATGGAACTGATTATACTGATGCTAGTGTAAAAACACTTTGGAATACGACTGCTCAAATGGTTCAGGAAACATATTTTCTAGAATATAACATCAAAATTGATCCATTTAAAGATATTACCTATAAATTTGCTAGATTGGCCAGGGATACGAAACGTAAAAAGCTTCAGGCTGAACCTGAAACCAGAAAAAGAAGTTCTAACGCGTTTATCAAAGAAGAATTAATGGAAATGGTAGAAAGCTATTCTGAAGATAATCCTGATGGGTTACAATAAAAGTTTTTTCATTTGTTCGTTCGAATTAGCATGGCGTGGAAATGAAGCTGCTAATTGTGATATTAATTACTTTAAAAAAGAATATGATAATAAAGGTAATTTTACTGGCAGGGAAGAATATAATCCAATCTTTTCCAAAAGGACACAAGGAGGATCAAAAGCTTTATCTGGCAGTAAGTGGCTGGTAAGAAATAATGCTAACCACAATTTGTGTCCCGTTCGTTTATTTTTAAAAATTATTCAAAAAAGAGAATCCGATCCTTATCTAACAACAACAAGATTATTTTTAACAGTATATCCAAATTGGGAGAAAGGAATATAGTACAAAAATTCACCATTGGGAATTAATACAATTTCAAAGTGGACGAAAATATCGGCAGAATCAATTGGTATAGACACAAAAAAATAAAAATAACCAATCATTCACATAGAGCTTCTGCAATATCTGCATTAGCAAAGAGTTGGTGAACAAGAAGTAATTAAGCTTACAGGACATTCTTCTGCCCATTCTTTGAAACCATATTTACAATTAAATGAAGAACACCATTTCCAACTTATAGAGAATCTTCGAGAAAATAAAAATAAAGATAAGGAATCCTCAGTTTCTAACTTTAATTCATCACAGGTTATGATGCAAAACAATCCCCAAAATAATGCTACAACGTACAATTATAATAATTATTGTACTTTTTACATAAATAAGTAATTTTTTTTCATAATGTTATTATTTTTTTGGCTTTGTATAATAATTGAAGTTTGCAATAAATAAAACGTTTAAACATATGATTTTTTAGTTTTTCTCTCGTGAAATAGTCATGTCGAATACCACTCAATTAAAAATTTTGTAAGGTAAAATTTTTCGATTGTCGTATTCAAGTTTGTTGCTTTTAGGTAATTTTGCTCATGACATTTAATCCAAAACCACTCGCCTCACGGCTCGTGGTTTTGTTAAAAATGTCATTCGCAAAATTGCCAAGCAACAAATTCTATAAAAATCCCATTTTTCTACTTAGTGTAGGTTGTTACGCCCTCTAGCAATTTTTCTCGGCGACTTTTATCATGAACTTTTTTTTTCTAAATCCATACGAACAATATCTTATGAGATATGGCCGCTCGCTACCCTTAACTGATCACACGGTACAGGGCCGTTTAAAAAAATATTTTTGAATTAACCCTCGTATTACATTATTTTTTTGTCGACGATACTAATGATTGCCTTCATTTGATATTCTTGGAATACGAACGATTAAAATAAAAACGTAACTTTCTTTTTTTTACCTCATTTTTATTGTATAATCATTACTTTAATTCTAAGTTGCAAAAAAAATCTATGTCATGACGTATTTTTTCATCTGTTAGATTGTTTTATTTATTTTAAAAGTATTTAACCAAAAAATACACCCGAAAAATCCTTTTTCCTCTGCAGATGTCATCGGCAGCTGTCGGGACACACTCTGGGTCGGGACCTTTGAGTTTGATGTCCTGCGTTAGAGATTCATCGCCCCTTCAAGATTTCGATTCGGACACAGAAAAAAGTGGTGAGTAAATTTAGTTGATATTTTTTTCTTTTCAACTCCCCCTCGTATAATATATATCTATCTTGTATTGAAAACTCGTTTAATTGAAATATGTTTTGCCCTACATATTCTGCTAAATGAATTTCTCATCCTTGTTGTTTAATATATGTGCTATTTCTATTAATAGAGTTGGATCTTTTCCAAATCTGAATATTTATTCTGATTTTTGCTTATTTTATAATATTCGAAATTTGTAGTATAGTAGTATACCCAGGTGGCTGAAAATAGGTCTCTAAAGTTTGTACGATCTCCTGGGACGTCCTGTACATACCTGAAGGATTATTTATACTAAATTTGTTATTTTTATATGTTATAAATAAGTGTAAAATGCGGTACCTTTAACTGGCGTAAAACTTGTTTTTGATTAATGGAGTTCCCCAATTGAAAAGGTAGCGGCGATTACTGTCAATTGCCAGTGTGATATGTCATACAACACAGTTTACAAATTTATTTTTATTTCCCAAAGTTTTATAGAATTTTTATGACTTGGATTTGAATCTACAAGAATTTTTGAAAAAATTTGATAATTTTTTAACAGTGTAGAAGGTGGTGTCTTCAGCAGCCGTTGATACTGTTGTCTTGAGAGTACTAAAAAAAAGTTTGATCAAAATTCTTTGACGCGTATAGAATCAACAGCATTTTTTGTGAAATTTAAAAGTGTAAAATGCGGTACCCTTAGCTGGCGTAAAACTTGTTTTTGATTATTGGAGTTCCCTAATTTAAAAGGTAGCGAAAATTACTTCCAAATGCCAGTGGCATCATTTTATTTGATATGTCACACAACACATACTGGATTTGTTATTTTTGTATATTATAAGTAATTAACAATTTTACATCTCAGATAAATAATATTTGATATTTTCAAAAAAAATAAAGTTAGAAGTAGGTACCCGCCCACCTTTAGATAATTTAAGATTCGGTTTCAGGTGGTTACGTAATTAAGTACTAGTTTATGTACCTTTCCATATTTTGTAGTACCGTTACTCATTTATATCTTAAAATCCCGTGTATTATTCGTGTATTATTTTAGAAAGTGCATTTTTTATAATGTTGGTTCTCTTTTATTTTGATTGATGCAAATCATGTGGAAGTTGACGAAAATAACTATGGAAAATCTTAACAGTTTTTGGTAAAAAAATCCAGTTTTATTTGTAAAATTTTCCTGTCCTTTTGGTTTTATAAAGTGAATTTTCGAAAATTTTGAGAGGAAAAAATGATTTTATAAAAAAAAACCCCATATTACGAATTTTTACCATTTTTCAAGTGTTGAGCACGTTTTTGGGCGAAGAAAAATCATGGATCATCGTCATATGTGTGTCAATTTATTAGCGAAAATTTTCATTTAGCATAGGCGTACCATACAAATTTTATAAAGGATCAATTTATTTGTAAAACTATCAAGATCATATGCGTAGGATGAAATTTTATTGAGGTATCAGTTTATTAGCAAAAATTTTCATCTAGCATTGGTGTACGATACAATTTTTATTAGGGATCAATTTATTTAGCGTGGGCGTATGATAAAATATTTATGAGGGGCTCATTTATTTGTAAAAATTTCCTTCTCACATAGGCTCACGATAACGTTTTTATAAGGGATGAACGTATCTGCAAAAAAATCAAGTTCATGTACATACGATGAAATTTTATTGAGGTATCAGTTTATTGGAAAAAATTTTCAACTAACATTGGTGTACGATATAATTTTTATGAGGGATCAATTTTTTAACAAAAATTTATTTAGCGTTGGGCGTACTGTAAAATTTTTCTAAGAGGTTCATCTATTTGTAAATATTTCATTCTCACATAGGCTCACGATAACATTTTTATAAGGGATAAACGTATCTGTGAAAAAATCAAGATCATGTGCTTACGAAGAAATTTTATAGAGGTATCAGCTTATTAGCAAAAATTTGCATCTAGCATTGGTGTACGATACAGTTTTTATAAGGGATCAATTTATTAAAAAATATTTATTTAGCATGGGCGTACTATAAAATTTTTCTAAGAGGTTCATTTATTTGTAAAAATTCCCTTCTCTCATAGGCTTGCAATAAAATTTTTATAAAGGATCAATTTATTAAATTTGTAAAACTATCAAGATCATATACGTAGAATGAAATTTTATTGAGGTATCAATTTAATCGAAAAAATTTTCATCTAACATTGGTGTACGATATAATTTTTATGAGGGATCAATTTTTTAACGAAAATTTATTTAGCGTGGGCGTACTATAAAATTTATCTAAGAGGTTCATTTATTTGTAAAAATTTCCCTTCACTCATAGGCTTGCGATAAAATTTTTATAAGGGATAAATGTATTTGTAAAATCATCAAGATCATTTGCGCACGATAAATTTTTTTCTAGGGATTAATTTACTAGATAAGCATATATAATTTTTTTTTTCCCAAAAAACTTCCCAACATTCTCACATTTTTTCATTTATGTACTCATTCAATTTTTATTAGCTAACTTTTATCACATATTCAATGCACCAAATACCGATACCTTAATCTCAATACTACCTATATTCTGATAAGATCTAATTTCTCAATATTTCAATGAATTCGAACGAACGATAACGCTCTTGTCTAAATATCTCGATATAAAAATATTCTCCTATTATTTTTAAACTATTCTTAAATATGTACTTCAAGAGGTCAGTGTGCAAATATAAAGTCAGTAGCAACTATTATGGTATGTAAATCATATTATAATTCATTAAAAAAAATTCATTTAGTATTATGTATGTATTTATTTTGGGGTGACATTCACTGAGACCTAAAAGACCTATTGTGCCACCTTACTTCCACTCAGTTTCTGAGGAGAGTCTCAGAAACTAGTAGCTCCTTTAGTCCTATTTCCCGTAGGAATTTTAGGATGTCTGCAGGCTTCAACTTAGGTAAATGTTTCTCTTCTATCCAGTAATCTCCCAGGTGCTGTGCTCTAGGATTCTGAAGTGCTGTGCAGTTGGAAAGTAGTAAAGTATTTTTAGCTTTTTCAGGTGCCCATTCAGGCGACAATGTCCAGTAAATGTGCTGCACTGATTCTGCCTCATTTTCGAGTTTTCAACATGGGGATCTCCATAAGAAAATCTAAGGTCTGAAAACGTCAAAATTGATTTCTAGGGTGGGTTCACACTTGGCAACGTGACGTTTGACGTGACAATGTGACGTCCGGTTGCCAGTGTGAACCCACCCTATAAGTCAATTTTGACGTTTTCAGACCTTAGATTTTCTTATGGAGATTCCCATGTTAAAAACTCGAAAATGAGGCAGAATCAGTGCAAGTGCAAGTGAGAAGGTGGTTTTTTTAATGATTCCCTCTCTACTTAGTCTGTATCTTGTTCTTTCTGCAACGCTTTCCACCACTATATATGTAGATGGATGAGGTTGAGAATCACTTCCATGGCTTCCGTTGATCATGTTCTCATTGCTCCTGTAATGCATATACAGGCTAGTCTTTGAATTTTGGAGAGGTTTTCTCTCGTCGTCAATAGGCTAGTTCTACTACTCCACACAATGGCTCTATAAGTGGTGATTGGTTTCACTATGGCAGTGTAAATCCAGCTTAGGATTTTCGTGTTACAACCCCAGTTTCTTCCTGCCAGATTTCTGCACACCATTAGAGCCATTTTTGTCTTGTATTAAAAACATTATCTTTTATTACCGAATCTTGGGTTCTTTTTCAAATCCAAATTAGAACAACAGCCCCCTTGATATTTCCAAACTTTCCTCAGTATAACCATTTCTGCTCTTTTCTATGTCACTATTTTTCCCTTCTTCCTTCTATCCTTGGCTTATTTTTCATTTTTTTTTTTCAAATTTCAATTTGCAATTCAGATTATTTCATCTAATCTAACACTCTGTTGAAAATTGAGCAATACGGTTGGCTATCAAAATTTATCAAGTACCCTTGTGTCAAAACATGCTATCAAATATAAAATTTAACAATACAGGGTGTCCGGACGAAAACAAAACAGCCATTATCAGAAACTTCGTCAAGGGGAGGGACACTTTTTTCCGGACTACCCTGACTACCTCAAAATATTTGAGAAACCTTAGGGGTCGAATGAGGTACTTTTACAACAGTCTTGATACTTTTTAACAAGTTCACGGATAAAGCAGCTTACGCCAAAAAACACAAGATGGTATACAATTAGTACATTTTGGCTCAGTACGTGGAGGAAAAAGGAGCTATCTCAGCAGGAGATGAAAGACAAAAAAATCCAAGACTGGATAATGTATCGTTCAGATAAAATTCCCAGAGCTAAAGATTCACAATAAATTCATCATATACAGGGTGGTCCTTAAGTAATTGTACGTAGTGAACATGAAATTTAAATTTTCGTTTTTTACAATAACTTTAACGCTTTTTGACTGATATGCACAGAAATTTGAGGTAGGGGTTTTTTTGATATGAGAAATCATAATTTTGTACCTATTTCGATGTATTTTGTAGAGGGCGCCACATAGAACACGTATGCGGCATAAATGTGCGCAAAATTTTTTGCCTTTTACATTAGCACTTCTTTTGTAAAAAATAATTAAAGCCACATCATTACAACAAATAAAAGGTATACTTGTTAGTATCCCCAAATCTTTACGGTTTCAGAGATAATCACATTTTAGTGATTAACTACATGATTATTATTGGAACTTTAGTTCTTTACGTCAGGTTGTTTTGAGCGATCGGGGGTCGCGACGCAAAAGATCTGACCGTTACGTTATGTTACGTTGCTTCGTTATGTGCCTTGCTTGTGTGCGTGTGCTCTCTCCTGAGTCTCTCTCTCGTTTACGAAGCAGCGATTCATATACTTCGGCCGGGAATCGAACCCGGGCCGCCCGCGTGGAAGGCGAGCATTCTACCACTGAAGCACCGATGCTATATTAAAATTCTATGCAAAACTGGTATTCACAGTGCTGGTGATCTACTTGAATTATTCGGATAAATTTTCACTACTATTTCCATAATTTTTTTTGCGCGATTGATCTTTTTTGTTTATTTACAGCATCGGTTGTCAGGACGGTAGGTTGTGTTTACTGGTTTCTAAGTTTAACACGTCGGTAAGTGATTTACTCCTCCATTTACTTACCCTCCCTCCAAAATATGTTTTAAACTGATCGAGAAGTATAAATGTCACCTTTGACATTTCGTTCATTTCGAAGAAATTTAAATTATTTTATTCGGAATTTATTTCAATACGATCGCGCAAAAAATGGTATAAGCATCTCGAACGTTAAAGGTAATTACAACGTTTGCATGTAGATTCCTCTCGTAAAATTGGACAAAATGATATGAGGATTAAGGGGTCTAGAACATTTACTTTTCGAAATACAGGGTGTTGAAATTTTGAAAACTTGAATGTTTTAATTCGATAACTTTAAAATGGATGGATAAATTGATTTGACATTTGACAGGTTGTTTTTAAATGTAAAAGGGTATATTTTGATAGAAATAGTAGTTTGTGCAACTAGTGTGGATATGATGGCCATATTGCACGAGTGCTCAATCGTTCAAGTGCGATATGGACAATCCACACGAGTCGAAAAGCATATTTTTTCTACGACCCACTTAAGAAAAAATCTAGAAAATAAAAATTTCTATAAACTGTAATATAACTTCAAATTGAAAATTTAACAATTCAATTTTATGTTTCCACTAATTTTTTTGTGGTAAACGTACAGCTCTTGAATGTCCAATTTGTATAATGCTGCGGTTTCCCTTTTTAAATATACGATGCTGTTATAAGTAGATGTTGCCAGTCGGACTCCCTCATGAAGGGTACCGTACCATTATCTATTATAATGAATATTCTGCCAAATATTTCAAACGTCCACCTGTTGTCGTTATTAATATCAAGCAGAATAATTATATAAAAATAAAATTAACAATGAAAAAACTTCTTCACGGGGAATCGAACCCGGGTCTACCGCGTGAGAGTCTGGTTTGCTTACTACTCGACCACCAAGAGATATGCAAATTGTTTATCTATAACGTCAAATGTATTACATAATTTTAGCTTAAAAGGAACTAAAGTTCCTACCGTATGTCACACGTTCTACACGTTCTACCTTATTTACAAAAGTAGCGCTAATGTGAAAGGCACAAAAGTATTGCGTACATTTATGCCGCAAGATACAAAATTATGATTTCTCATATCAACAAACCCACAACCTCAAATTTTTGTGCATATACGTCAAAAAGCGTTAAAGTTTGTTATTGTAAAAAACGAAAATTAAAATTTCATGTTCAACACCCTGTATCTCTCTTAATATTAACATTTTATCAAGGCTAGTTGATTTAAATCGCAATATTTTAAAGTGAAGATTGTACTGTACTTCTGTGTATAATTACTTACAGACCACCCTGTATATGTTGATAATGGTTTCGTTTCGTTTTTCGGCCACCCTGTATATTTATATTGATTTTCTGTATACCGAGTTGTATTTACAATAGCGTGACGAAATACCTACCTACCAATTCATACACAACAAAAAATAAGCCAGGATGGAGAATAAATTATCACAGCATATTTTTTCGCCTTTTGTCATGAAAAAGCTTCTCAAATAATAATTTTTTTTAAATTTCTTCTTATTTTGTGAATAACTTCAGATATTTTCCCAGAAATTTGTCAGGATTTCTGTACACTGTAAATAATTTGCATACTTTTCGACACTTTTATGTCAATAGACCGTACTATTTTATGGTACTACACCATACAACTAATTTCATCAGCATATATCGGAATTTTTATTGTTAAAAAAAACAATAAACAATTGTATCCACCCACGCAACTGGTTCACGTTTAGTTGACGTTGGACGCGGTGTCGCCATGAGGAACAAAAATAAATACCATTTCGGTAAATCAAGTTGATTATTTTTTTCACATGTCAAAATCTGACATTTTGGTGGTTTTAACCAATAGCAATACATTATTCTAGCCAATCATTCGGTATTATACTGATAATTATGCTTCCTCATCGATAAAACCTTGTTTACATCGAAACGTCATAATTTTACTTTGAATTTGTCATTATTGACAACTAAAAGTGCTTCGAAGTTTACTGAAAAATGAACACAAACCGATTCAGTGCCATCACCCAAGAGAATATTAAACATTCAGGTAATACAAAATTGTAAATTTGTGAAAAAAATAATCTTCCCAAATACAACTCGCTCTTCAAATTTTATCACATAATTTTTTATTTCCATCACTCAAACTTGTTTATTTGAGGCAAAAACATTCAAACAAACCGAATTTAGATAAAATCCCTCGTCCTAACGGACTCGTGATTTTATCAATCGGTTTGTTTTCATATTCTTGCCAAATAAACAAGTTTTCGTGAAAAAGAAAAAATTATCGATAAAATTTGAAGCACTCGTGGTATTACCTTTGATAATTGTACAGTTTTAAAATCTTTAAAGCGTGACATAAAAACAATTTTTTTATATTTTTTTGTGGGAAAATTGCACGTGTTTCTTTTTTGTTATAGTGACGTCGAAACGGAAATTTTGGAACCCCATAAAATGGTTCAAAAGAAAAAATAAAGCGAGTGATGAGGCGGTCGTAGTCGAAGTTACCGAAATCGGAAAAGATGTTTTGCGTAGCAGGTCTACCAGTGAACTTTCCGTTACCGAAGAAGAGAGGAGACGGTGAGTGAATTTTATTTTCATTAATCTCAATAAAAATGTATAATTTCCGATAAAAATCTGATTGTATTCTAATTACTCTATGTAGTATTTCGAAACAAACTATATCTGGTAATTACTATTACTGATTAAATAAATTATTTATTACATTTTAAATAATAGGCCAGATGATAGGGGTAACAACGTACAAGTAATTAGCCATACGGCTGATTTTCTTTTATAAGTATTTTAAAGTATGTAGATTAATATAAAAAAAAGTTTGCCAGTATATCGATTTCCCAAATTAGAAAACTTTTTTTTTCTTAACTTTTTCAATATTTCGCGCTGGGAGGAAGGTAGAGAGAAATAAAAAATACCACCGTGTAGGGGGAGTGTTTTGCAACAAAAAAGCTTTCTTTCGTTTCTTTCGTCCGAGCAATGGTTTGTCCGGAAAAAATTCGGTAAACTAAGTTTGTGTTCCGCATCCGCGCGACTCTATTTTCTGAAGCGCGGCGGAGTACATTATAAACTATTGTACAGTTATAATGTAGATATATATAATTACAAAATTAATTAATTTACATACATTTTTGGATTCAATGATTTTTTGTATTATAAGCGAAAATGGCAATTTTTTAGATTCGGGTAGGAATCTTCTTTATTTTTTCAAAATAAAATTTGATACTCATGTAATAAAACGATTAATATTCAACGAACAAAATGTATATAGTGAAAATGTATAAAAGATGATTAATATACAGTGTGGAAACCACTTATGGAATAAAATTCTTTATGTCATTATTTTAGAAAATTATAAAAAATGCCGAGACACGTCAACTTTTTTCAATGAGTTGTGCGTTATGTAAACATAAATTTAAATGTACAGGGTGATTCACGCAAGTATGACATAGTCGGTGTTGTTTTTTTTAATGAAACACCCTGTATATTTGCATATTTTTGAGATCCTCTTAATAAACCGATTCCAGCAAACTAAATAATGTATGGTCAATTATGAATTATACAGGATGAAATTTTAAAATTAATAATTTATTACACTTGAAATATTGGTACTTTTTTAAATTAGCTAAATATGGATTTATCAAAAATGTAAACTAACTAAATATTAGACGTATTTGTATATTAAACAAAACCTGCTACGCCCATGAATTTTATCATGAATACCTAAAAATTGTTTTAAATCGGTAAATAATGTGGATTGTTTTCTATTCTGTCAGTTGTTGATGTGTTGACAGTTTATACTGAAAAAGTAAAATGTTTGTCAAACACTCTTTCCTTGTCGACATAACAATGGAATATTTAACTGAGACTCACCGAATTGAGATTTTCATGATGATCGGGTACGGGGATAACTGCAGAAGTCAAGTTGAAGTGGCAAACTTATTTAATCACAGGTATCCCGAATTGCCTGATATTTCACAAAGTACTGTGTCTAAAATTCATGCACAATTCAGAGAACTTGGACATGTCAAACCATTGAAAAGAAAACCACACTTCGTTGAAGATGATGTGAAAGTGGATATTTTGTTAAGTGTCGAAGAGAATCCAACTTCAAGTACACGTCAAATTGCCCGTAAAAATAATGTTAGTCATACAACTGTTCTAAGATGTCTTCATGAAGAAAAACTTCATCCCTACGAATAAACTTTTGTGCAGGAGTTAACAGAAGACGATCCAGATCGTAGAATGGATTTCTGCGAAAGATTGATGAATAAGCTGAACAGAAATGAGATAGCTCTTGGTACCATTCTTTTTTCTGACGAATCAACATTCACATTGAATGGAGAGGTAAACCGACAGAACTGTAGATATTGGTCAGCAGAGAATCCTAATTGGATGCGTGAGACACATACTCAGTACCAATAGGTGAATGTTTGGGCCGGTATCATAGGCGACCATATTATTGTTCCTATATTTATAGATGGAAATTTGACAGCTGAAAAATATTTAAAATTGCTTAGAAATGAAGTTATTCCTGTTAACGAATGATAATGTTTGGTTCCAGCAAGACGGGGCAACACCCCATTATGCTTTAATGGTAAGAACTTATTTAAATGAAATTTTGGCCAGCTAGATCGCCATACCTTACGCCGTTAGATTTTTCTCTGTGGGGTTATCTCAAGAACAAATAATATGCAACACAACCAACTAGCATTGTAGACCGCAAAGACAGGATAACTACAGAAATACGGAATATTTCACCTCAAACTTTAAACAAAATTAAGGAGGAGTTCTATAGGAGACCGTGCTATTGCCAACAACTAGGTGGAGAACATTTTGAGCATTTATTTTAATGTATTAAAATCAAATACATCAGGTATTTTATGTATGTGTTTAATAATTCTAAAAATAAAAATTTCACCCTGTATAATTCATAATTGACCATACATTATTCAGTTTGTTGGAATCAGTTCATTAAAAGGATTTCAAAAATATGCAAATATACAGGGTGTTTCAGTAAAAAAAAAACAACACCGACTATGGCATACTTGCGTGAACCACCCTGTACATTTACATTTATGTTTACATAAAGCACAACTCAATTCAAAAGTTGACGTGTCTCGGCATTTTTTATAATTTTCTAAAATAATGACAAAGAATTTTATTCCATAAGTGGTTTCCACACTGCAAACTCCTAAGATATAATTTTTTTCATACCTTTTTCCAATAAAAATATGTTAAAATTAATTTATCACTTTTTATTTATTATTTGCAACCTTAACTCTCACCAAAGATTGAAAAAAATTCTGATTGAATTTTTATATATTTTTTTTTGACGTGCAGCAGAGTCGCGCGGATGCGGAACACATACTTAGTTTACCGAATTTTTTACGGACAAACCATTTATCGGACGAAAAAAAAGCAGGAGACCTTTTTTATTGCAAAACACTTCCCCTACACGGTGATATTTTTGATTCTTCTCCACATTCCTCCCAGCATTTTTTTTTATAATTTGGGAAATCGATAGACTGGTAAACTTATTTTTATATTGATCTACATACTTCAAGATACTTATAAAAAAAAATCAGCCGGATTGCTAATTACTTTTACTTTTGGTCTAAAATGACCCATACAGACTGGCCTATTAATTATTTGAACATTAAAGGAAGCTTGGGTCGAAAAATCAACATAAAATTTTCTTCTCAGTGGAAAACTTGTTTTACATTATTGGAGTTCCCTAATTCAAAAGGTAGCGACGATTTTTTTCAACCGCCAGTTTCAGTCAATTATTTAAACATTTAAGGAAACTTGAGTCGAAAAATCAACATAAATTTTCTTCTCAATGTAGTTTTATTATTTCAAGTATAATTTATTGAAATTTAATTATGCAGATTCTCCAAATAAAAATACTGTTTAAATAAATATGGATAAAGGAACAAGCAGTCAATTCGATACAGATAAAGTAATCTAAACGTTTTTATTAGATATACATTATTTGATTAGCAATGACATCATCAATTTTACTTTTTGCAATAAGAAAAATTTTAGTCTTGAGATTATATTTGTCTACATTACACTGTTTATCTTATAATTGCAGCTAATATAAGCGAGGTATTTATGTTTATATTTTTTATGATAAAATATACAATTCGCATTATTTTGGATAAAAGTTGTGTACCGGGTGTTTGAAATTTTTGTAGAAATTTGAAGCAAAGTGACTAAAATATGATTATTTTTGAAATCCCAAAAATAATAATATCACTAATGGTCTTGAATCTTAGACTGAATTAATTTTATTTTAAAAATACAAAAGAAAAACATTATTTTTACATATTTATACGCAAAACAAGACTAGGTAGCGAGTAAAGATCATTATTGGTTATGATTAGATTGCTATTTAATCTGACAAGCGTAGATTAAGTCATCAAAATGTTTTCCTAATTTCAACTCACTATATTCGATGATTTGCTATGATATTTCATGCTTATATTTCCTGTTATCTATTTTTCTTTGTGAAATTTAACAGTGTGAAATGCGGTACCTTTAGCAGGTGTTTTTGATTATTGGAGTTCCCTAATTTAAAAGGTAGCGGCGATTACTACTATATACAGTGATTTTCAGATAAAAGTATCCACCTTCAATAACTTTTGTAATACTGGTATTTAGAAAAAATCCAAAAACACGTCAATTGATGTTGGAAGGGGCAAGCATTATGACTTATTTAAACTTACTGAAAAAGCCACCCCCTCACCCCTAGCAGCAT
>CAJUYI010001411.1:0-27743 GCA_910591695.1 Galerucella pusilla
TAACATTTCTTGTGAAATTAAATGAATTCCAAATCGAAACTTATATATCAAGTTGCAAAGTTGTCATTTGAAACATTATGTAAGAGACCCTGAAATTAGAAATCGTCAAAAATTTATTGAAAACCTTATAGAAAAATACAAAAACTCTGAAATATATAAAACTGATTTTTTACCATGTATTTCATTTAAATGTGTAAAAATTATTTATATGTTCATGCCATAGAGTTGAAATTAAAACCTTTAAACTATTTTCATGTTTTGATTTTATTTCTTCTTTGAACCGAAAGCATATACCCGATTGCGGGGACGAAATTACTTGTAGGGAATTTATACCTGTCAGCCATGGGGACCAAATTACTTTTTGAAATTTCGTGACGTCATCTTTGGGGACCAAATTACCAACTCCGATTTTATTACCCCGTACCGAGCGTAAATTATACCCTATTGTATTACTGCTAAATGTTTCAGTGCCACATGAGGTATCAGACTTGAGGGTATATTCTAAAACCGATAAATATATTTCAATAAGATGGAAACAGCCTTCTCCACGAACTGGGATTTTAGAAAAATATAAAATCTTCTATCGTGGTGACTGGAGCTACGCGAAGAAGCAAACCAAAGAAGTTGATCCCCAACAATGTCAAGTGTGGCAAGAATATCACTGCGCTACAATTGAAGTATCTTATGGAGGTTACAACTACTACGTGAAGGTGAGAAATACTTTTATGATATTTCACGATTTAGTTTCATAACTTGACCGACTTTGAACTGTTCTGTGGATATTTATCCTAAGCCAATCTAATAAAATGATCTGGACCTGACAAATATATTTTAAAACACTATTTTAAATAAAATCTACAATTTTTGTAATAGGTAAGTATATCCAATAGTTAACTGTATTGAAAAAAATTAAATAGGATGTTAATAAAAACCATCAAGGAGTATTGATATCAACTTTGATGCAAATCATCCCCAAAATAACTTTCTATTCCTTTTTGAGCCCGTTGGGCGATGAGTTTCAATAAAAAAACGAAGCACACCTTTCATCAATTTCGTAAAAGAATGTTTATGCAAAATTGACGTAGTTTGAACCAAGAACTCCTGTTTCTCACTTCCTTATACAAAGAACACACCCTCCAAGTTTCTGATCTCTACGATCAGCGGTCTAGGCTGACCGTTCAGTCAGTCATACATGACGAAGCATTTTATTTGTATGCAAATTACTTTTATTCAAAAAAATCGCAGATTTTGCACTTTTATGCAGAATCCCATAAAGTATTACGATATTATTTGATCATATTGTGATTATTAAATATGTAGATCGTGGCTAATAGACTATGTCTGAGGCCATTCTCCACCACCAAATATGTAGATCTGTTCAGCGTCAACTACCGATTCAATGCAAAAAACAAAAGACGACAAGCGTTGAGTGATCCAATCTCTCAAAGCTACAATCAACATTTTTATATCACTATAACCCCAGATTTATCCCGTTTCTCAAGATCAGTAACAAAGCGACCACAAAATAAACATTGTTCTGTGAATAAAAATATTGGTATATACGACCGGAGTACTCGGCTGCAATTACCTCGTGCTACATCCTGAGTGGATAACTTTAATTTTGCATCACTCTGGATATTATTAGGATTTGTATATATACGGCGGCATTCGACATGGACACTCACGGGGTCATCAGGAAATGGTTCAAATAACTCATGGATATTGTCTTTTCGAATTTTACTTGCACTTATAATTCCTTGTATACCTTTGGCATATAACTTAACGAACTTTGAAGTTTCGCCTTCTTTTTCAGAGCACAAGATACAGTCTGCCATGTTAAGTTTCTTAGGATTTGTCTCGGGAAAGTCTCAACTTGGGAAAAAAAATGAATTTACATATTTTTACATTCCGCATAGATTTAGTTTTTTCCATACTATATTGTTATTCATTTTTATTCTTTTTAATCCATAATATGTTCTTTTTCAGCATAACATTTCCCGTTATTTGATACCACACACGATTTTTCATGAATGTTTAAGAAAAATTCAAGATGGCGGCCAAAAAACGCATTTCGCACAGTCACATTTTTCTAGACTTCTAGTATGTTGAAATGATATGAGTAATGAGGTCAAAAAATCAAACCTCGTCTTTGTGGGAATTAGTTCCACCCTAAACCCTACTTCGACTATACTATTATAGCTTTCATCAATAACTGTCATAATAAATCGTACCTATTTGCTTAGTTTGTAAATATATTTTGTAAATTCAATTTTGGCGCATACTGTAGGCTTTTTATACTTAGGTACTTATTTGAAGAAACCATTGAAGAATTTTTTGGGTTCACGTCTAGCTTGCCTAATCCATAATTTTCTCCGTTTTCAAGTTTTCTCCGTATGAAACACTACTCTTGGGTAGTTATTGGTGATGCATCATTTATAATTTTTGTTTCTTTTCCATTGAATATTCTCATTACACTTTTTCCCAATGTAAATTCCCAAATGTATCGTCGCTTGTCTGATCAAGAACTAAAACTACATGCGATTCCCTGTTCAACAGCGTATACATGGTAGCGAGAAAGTCTGACACCAAGTCTTTTTCTTTGAAAATAATAAGCATATAATAATTATCAAATTTTATACCGTTTATAGCCCCGAAATTTGATAATTATGTGTTAATTCCTTTCAAAGAAAATGACTTGGTGCCAGACTTTCTCGCTACCCTGTATATATACACGTGTACTTCTACCTTACCTATAACGTCCCCGTACTTTTGAACTGCCGTTTCCGCGCGCGCCTAAATATTTTGAATTTCAAACCCGTCTAACTACTTTAGGAATTCAAAAACAAACCTCGATGGATGATTTATTAGCTATGCCTAGATTATAATTTCAAAGAAATGAAAAAAATTACGAGATGTCTATTTATTTTTAATACTACTGTATCAGTATAATAATTATATATACTGTTTTTAGGTAGCAGCAAAAAATGAAAATACCGAATATGGAGCCTACACTGAAGAGATTGTTGTTTTTACAAATGTGGAAGGTAAGAACTCATTCAATTTATTTCCAATTCTGCCTTGAAATGAATAAATAATAGGTACCTGTGTCATCATCGACTTCTTCATTTGAATAATTTCTAAATACATGGATATAAGGAATATTGTAATATTCATAATTGACAAGTTACTGGAAAAATTCAAAGTTATTTTTCAATAACTGGGTTGAAGTGATTTGTGAGTATAATAGTTATTTGTTTAACGAGACTGAAAAACACAAGATTTATTGTCGCATCTGGTATTCCAGCCGAGATGTAGCCCAGAAGGAAGCTAGCCAAGGCATTGAATCTTGTTTTCTGCCATTTGCGTCATGTAATTTTTCCCCTGATAACTCGTACAGTTTCAAGTAAAAACCAATTAATAGGGGACTTCGATCCAAGTTGCCAACCCAAAAAATTTCACATTTGTCTACCACTGGAGATAGAAAATTTCCGGGCGATTTCATCATGTTCGTATCATTGATGTATTTTTCAAATTAGATAATTTGATGCAAATATCTATATCATGTCTGATTGGCTGAAAGTTGTGTTGGAGCACCTGATTTCACGTCAATAATGGTTGCGTTCATTAGGTTTTTAAATTGTTTTTGGTTAATTCAGTGATTTTTTCTATTTTAACTTTTTTTATTTGTTTTTAATTCATAACTCAACTGTGAGCACTCACTGAGCAACGAATGGTTGACGTATGTCTTCTGAACGATCATGTTTTGGAAAGTATAGAAGATCATAGCATACATAAACTTTAATATATGTACATCACATATTAAATATGTAGAATACTTATATATAATCAAGTAGATAAATATAAACCATTTCTTAATCATTTGTGAACATTTTTCGTATCTGTTATGTAGTTCATATTCGTAATCATCATTCATGTTGTGATACTTATTCATTTCACTAATACCGCGTAGAGAAGATCATATACCACCTTTATCTACTATAATATTTGTTTACTAATAATAAAACCATCTTGCCTAGTTACTTATTGTTTATAACCGATATATTTGATTTAACTCCAGAAAAAAACCATTGAGCTATACCATAGACAGGGTGAACGTACACAACAAAATGTTTCGCAGCAAAATGGTGCGTTTCCAGGTTCAGTGCACAGATAACACAGGTTTAGTCGCAAACAATTTTTGCGGTTTTTTTGTACGGTACTTGAACCATTCTCATCTGGATCTTGGATTATTATGCTGGAACAACTTAATTTCAGTATAATATTTTGTAATTATATTATTCAAACAAAAAACTCAGTAACTGAAATAGTCCCGAACAAAAAATAATATCAAAATAAATTCCCAGTTAAAAAGTTATACTAACGTAACTTAGCTTATGTTACCACGTAGCCTACCTTCTACCTACCTTAACATAGCCAAATGAATTTGACAATAATGAAACTTTTCGATTTTAGGACCAGAACCACCATATAATTTTACATATTATTGGACTGATGAGAATGATTTGTATTTTAGTATGAATCACCCAAATAATACAAATGGAAATTTGACAAGTTTCGATATAAAAATCAATCAATCCAAACCAATTAATATGCCAGTCGATAAACACATGTTGACATACACTTACAAGGTGAGCCACGGTGAAATCTATCTTAGTATTAGCTTTTTTTCGATGTTTTTACTACTTGAAGTTTGGCCTGTTTCAGAGGACGTTTAGTTACCTCAGGCTCTTGGTCCTGATTGAGACAATTCACTGATAATAAGGAAAATGTCGAGGACGGAAAGAAGACAAGAAAAATGTTGTGATTGTCTCAATCTAAGTCCAAGACATTAATTTCAGTACTATCCATTATCATTATCAGTATCAGCCTTGGCATTACAGCTAGGTCCGGCTGAAAAATAATTTTAATGATTATTTTTTTCACTTGTCAAAATCTGACATTTTGGTGGTTTTAACCAATAGCAATACATTATTCTAGCCAATCATTCGGTATTATACTGATAATTCTGCTTCCTCATCGATAAAACCTTGTTTACATCGAAACGTCAAAATTTTACTTTGAATTTGACATTATTGACAACTAAAAGTGCTTCGAAGTTTATTGAAAAATGAACAGAAACCGATTGAGTGCCATCACCCAAGAGAATATTGAACATTCAGGTAATACAAAATTATAAATTGTTGAAAAAAATAATCTTCCCAAATACAACTCGCTCTTCAAATTGTATCTCATAATTTTTTATTTTCATCACTCAAACTTGTTTATTTGAGGCAAAAACATTCAAACAAACCGAATTTAGATAAAATCCCTCGTCCTAACGGACTCGTGATTTTATCAATCGGTTTGTTTTAATATTTTTGCCAAATAAACAAGTTTTCGTGAAAAAGAAAAAATTATCGATAAAATTTGAAGCACTCGTGGTATTACCTTTGATAATAACTCCAACCTACCAATGTTAAAAAACAGAACAGTCGAAATTTTAATTTTAGCTTTAGCTTAATTAATTAGTTTCGTTTATCACTGTATTGTGACGTCATGATCAAGGTGCTAAGTGAGGTGACCTTTAATTTTCAAGCTTACTCAGAATACCCGGATCACTGCAATTTGAACTTAATAAACTCTGGTATACCACCTCAAGTGTTGATTCATTTTCAGATTGATCTGTTTCGGATTCATATTTTTCACAACTGCTCGGGTGGTTCTTCAATAGCGTGACCGTTAGAGTTTGGGCATGACCAGTCAAATCATGTTATGTCCATGTCCTGTCATTGTCTTAAGTCTTTTGAAGAGAGCGTATGTGTTTGAAAATTTGTGTGAAAATGGGTGATTTAGTTGGAGAGCTGGCACCAATTTTTGGGTAGGTATTTGAGGCAAGCTGAAAACTTGTCAGATACCTCTCCTATTATATCCCAACTCGGGATTGTAGACCTGGCTGGTGAGTAGTGGGGGTAAATCAATTTAGCCCCAATTTTTAATTTTGAATGTAGGGGTAATAATATGAATCCTGTACAAAAATTTTTGGAACAAAAATTGTTAAGAAAAATAATCTTTTTTTAAAATTCTCTTTAAAAAATAAATATTCCTGCGGAAATATTTAAACAATTTATTACGTTCAAATTCGCATTAAAATTGGCAAAATAACTAATTTTTGAAAATTAAAAAGAAATCACAAAAAATATGTCCCTTTAACGTCCATAAATCAATACAATCCCTTTTATGCGAAATGTTTTTAGTACAAAATCCGAAAATTTTATATTTTTTACTCCGAAATTTTAACTAGAAACCTCATGGGTTATTGTAAGTCACGTGGCCTCGCCAGAGCCAATAGTAACGCGGCAAGCAAGAACGAAGACAGCTGTCGTTATACGCTCTCTCTCACACCACAGCTTGTCTATAGCACTACAGGCTCGTACCTATTCATTATTTGTTTGATCACCTGGCAGGTAGAGAGCCCCACCGAAATGATCTTTTTTTTTGGGAATCTTATTTTTTAGTTATAAATAATACTCCATTAAAATTTCAAGTTGCCTCAAAAACATTTTTTATAATTTTTTGCAAAATATTTTTGCACGCGTCTGGCAATGTTAAAACCCCAATTAAATTAACTGTCTTATTTTTTTTTCGTATTCATTAAGTACTACGCTGCAACATATATAAATTGCGTAGTGCCTCAAATATATTTTTGGGGGAAAAAAATAATATTTTTAAAAATGTAGGGGTTGATTTAGCCCCGCTACTCACCAGCCAGGTCTACAATCCCGAGTTGGGATATAATAGGAGAGGTATCTGACAAGTTTTCAGCTTGCCTCAAATACCTATCCAAAAATTGGTGCCAGCTCTCGGACTAATTGTTTCATTTGCAAGAAACTTCTAATTGACGATGTTTATTTGGCTGAAAAGAGAGCAGTTCAGTCTCTTGGCGTGAAAAGACGACGTGTGGAGCATCAACAGATGTTACAAAATATTAATTCAGTGAGACAGGAACTAAAAATTCGGAAAGGGCACGACGTTCAAGTAAGAACCTATCACCAGAGTTCACGTTTGATGGAACTACTGCTTCGGAAGTCAGCCAGGAGAAGTTTCTTGCAAGGGACCAAAATAAAAACAAGTTAATACAAATGCTTCGCCGTTATTTTACAAATACCGGAATAAAAGTAGAGCAGGCTCTTGAGGATGCTGATACCCTCATCGTAACCACAGCAATTAGAGAAGCATCGTTTCATGACTTTGTGGAAATCGTCGGCGAACATATGAATGAAATAGATATTTTTTATTATTTGACCAACATTTTACAGACAAACTGTTTTTCTTATAAATTTAAATGTACATAGCTCACATATAAAGGTACAGTTAATTTTTTTATGTCATATCATGAAAATATTAAATATCACGAAAAAGACGAAATAATAAGATATAATACAATCACGGAAATTACCGAAATTAAAATTTACTCAAAACAAAAGACTTACAATCAAAGCAGCTAATACAACTAAAACCAAACAAAAAGCCTTCCCTGGAATAACATCACAATAAGTAACTTTTCAAAACATTACTTTTTTCCAGATCGGAAGAAGATTTTTTGCAGCTTGTGAATGTTTCAATTTCTACATCAGGGCACACAACGAATTCCAGCCTGGAGAATTTACAATAGTCAAGGATATAAAATCTCCACCACTTGAACCATCAAATAATACGAGTTTTTGTTGTGATGAAACAAATACCACAATTACCTTGGATGTTTCTATTGAGGATAGCGTGGAAGCTATCAACCTTGTTTATATAGTTATATCCCCCAATGATAATACAGAAGATCTGTTGGAGTTTGAAAAAGGTTTGAGTAAAAATAAAGAAGTATTGAAATATTTAAATATGGTATATAAAGCAAAAAATATAAATTCATCGATCCACTTCGAAATTGGAAATAACATAAGTAATGCGAATTTTCCTAATCCAGCTTTAGAACCAGGAACAAATTATAGCATTTCCGTATTTCTGGTTAACAGATGTAACGGGTATACTAGATGGAATGTTCTACAAAAGTATGTGGTTACTGATGGAGCTCAACAGATAGCTGATGATTCGACAACCCAAGAACCATATATTGGAAATGAAGGAAACAATGGCTTATGGGCACTTGTATTATTACTAGTAGTTCCACCCTTAATATTTGGTATATGGTAAGTTTTATTAGCATATATACATTTTCAACTCTACTCTTATTATCAATTGCTGAAACCATTCTAATTAGTTCTTACTATTGTCCGTATCGATTTTATATATATACTATAAGAAGACCCGACAGACGTCCAGTCCTGACCTTTTCTTTCCAATAACATATTATGCAAACTGTGGTTTTCTATCAAACTTCAATAAATGTCATTCTTATCATTAGCTTATCTGACATATAATATATTCAAAGGTTTTGATAACTTCGGGAAACACCATTAAACGCCTGCTTGAAAAATATTACATGACTTATTATCATGTTCGTGGCATTTTTATATCTGTTGTGTTACAATGCGTATTGCATCTACGGTCGACTTATTTTCTCAAAAACCTTATTGGTATTGTCCAATCGTTCCTTCAGTATATTTACCAAGCTTCCGTCGTATTTTATTAATATTTTTTGAGTTGTATTCAGCAGCACTATACATCCACAGTTTTGATATCACGTTGGGTCTTCTGTATTCAGTATTTGTGTTACTCACTCGTCCCTCCACCCAGCAGGCAAATTTTTGGCTTTTCATATTATTGTTATTAAATTGTAGATGGCTTTTAGTCATTTTTCTCCTCCAATCTTCATTAATCAGTTCGCGATATTTTTTTAGTCCATTCATTTAGGTCATATGCATCGACCACGAAGGTCATAAGCGTTGTTTGAGTTTCCAAAGAAGGAATAATATGTTACGTTTATGAGCCTTAGAGCACTTGTTGATTCAGAAAACGCTTCTAAATATCTAATATTACACGAAGACCCCAATGCCCAATGTCCAATAATTTTCAAAAAACTGCAACTGTTGTCGCTATGCCACTACTTGCGGGGATTGAAAAAGTAAGTGCTTGATCACGACGATTTTTGCGTAGTATAGAATACGGTCTTGTGGACTTCCTCACTCCCTGTAACAAAGTACCTGCACTTTCCTACTTGTTTTCACACGTTCTGTTCACTTGAGATCTAACTGTGATTTTCACAACCGCACCTAGTAATTTCCGTATTGCTATTGTTTGGCATAGTTGCTTCTTCGTTGCCATAGATTCCAATGTGAGATGTTATCCAAATTTAAAAAACGTTCATGTGGTATTGTACGAGACGCTGGTCTGGGTAAATGATTTGTATGATTTTGCTATGACTATCAGATCCGATCAGGAGCTTTTTTGCTCTAGCTGAATAAATATCTCCTTGAATTCATCTTTTTGAAGGCTTCTCTACGTCTTCACTACGTCCTCTATAGTTCCATCTTTATTTTTAAACATCTTTTGAATGTAATGCGATGGAGCATTTCTGTTCATTTCCACTTTATTCCTTTTGTGCTGTGACATTATGTATCCGAATAGTCAACTATTATTGCATTCCTCATCATACTATTCCCTGCTCGCTTTTGTTTTAAGTGCCCCTATGGATTGATGCTTTTTTATATATTTCTCCATGGTACTTCAATATTATTTGTCTTACCAGTTTGTGACTTCAATTTTCCAATTTCCGGTTTCTGGATTTGTGTGTATTCTTTATTATTCCCAATAAGGTGTTAAACTTAACAGAAATATAATGTTTTCTCAATGTTCATAGACTACCTGAGTGAAGACTAGAGGTGTATTTATGTATTTGCTTTATTGAAAGTGTATTTTGGTTTTATCATGTGCTCAAATACTTATCGGTAAAAGAAGAGCTAGTATACCTCAGCGATTTCAAGTGTACATATTTCTTAGCAGTTTTGATATGCCAAGACCATTAGTTTAAGGTTTAGAGAGAATTGCAGTTGTTTTAAAATCAAGTTACCATACAATAATTCAAGAGAATTGTAAATTGCACGAAAAGTATACTACCTAGGTATAGGACACCCTCATACCATTCGACAGAGGACATTTTTTGAGCATATTATATTATTAAAATACAGGGTGTTCCATTTAAAATAAGCACGATAATACACATTGAATGATTTAATAATGAAACTGAAAATTCTGAACATGCTGTAGAGATTAGAGATTTGCTTAGTAATCAATAGTGAAAAAAATTCAACGAATGTCCATCTACTGAGATGTAAGAGAAAATTTGCTAGAATTTGTTATATCAATGAGTAATTAACTTTTTTCGAAATGTTCACATTTTAAAAAGTCAGCATGACTGTATTTAGGTTTAGGGAACCATAATGAAGGAGAATTTTATTTGTTCAGGGCAATGAAATTTAGGGTATCCCATAAAAAATATAACTTTGATACGCCACACTTTCTTAGATCATCTTGTATATTTCCAAATAATTTTGAAATGTAGCCTATGTTATGAGTGTACAAACTACTAAAGTGACAAACATTTAAAATCTTCCACCCTTTTGCTATAAAACTCCATCCCGTTAGTCGAGATTCACCCAGTATGGAACATTTTTAGTTTTTTATTTCAATTGGTGCAAATTTAATTTATCAATATTGAAGTTAGTGAATGGAAACAGGAAATATTAGTATTATAACCATTATAAAGTGATAATGAGTATGAATAATGTTGAGAGTAGGTCGAGATCTACAAACACAGATTGTTGTATTGTTGGTGAGTCACAATGTTAAGCTGATGAAATTATGAAATTTTTTTTTCATCAAAATCACATTTATTGGAACGTTTGAACAATTATCTCAAAAATGTTTTGCGTTTTGGAGCCCTTCCTATATACTTAGCAAGATCGTGTCATAGGAGTGACTTAATGACGCCAATGGAATGAGAAATGATGTTTGAATAGCATTAAAAAAAATAATGATAGAATATACTGCAGGCTCTTGCCCATCTGACTAATCAAATTCGGAGATAAACTAAGCCAGTTCGCAGGGCTTTGTTACCTTATGAAACTTAAATTAATTTTAAACAAACTAGAAAAAAAAAATGGGACGCCACTTATTTTCTTTCCTGAAAAAAATTAGAAACAAAATCGAATTCAAAGGTCTGCTAACTTTTAATCTGTTAATTAAAAAAAAAAAAAGAAAAGCAAGTGATACTCTCACGCCTTCGAATCGGCCACACTCGCCACACACATCTACATCTTATCACAAAAGACAACATCCCATATTGTGATACATGCCAAACCGACATAACAGTAAAACATATTTTAGTGGAATGCCAAAAATTTAACAACACCAGAAATAAATTCAACTTTGCACAGAAAATACCCGACATACTCAGAGACAATAACAACGTGGACAATATTATTAAGTTTTTTAAAGAGATTAACATGAAAGACATTTAAATTTAAAATGTTTCATTAAAAGAATTATAACAGTTGTCGCTTATAACCTCAGTGGTTCGGGCGACATTAAATAAATATAAATAAAAAAAAAATTAAAAAAAACTGAACGTTTCTGTGTATTAAATAAAACTATCTGAGTAAAAAAGATATGTAGGTATAAAATTTCTGTCGTGGAATTACAAAAAGTTCATTCCACCACAAATCACAATAGGGAAATAATTAATCAATTATTCGAATGCAATATTTTCAGGAAATATATATAGACTATTTCACCAAAAATCAAAATTCTTAAGTGATTCATTTATACACATATGTCCAAAAGTTTGGAATACGTACAAATAATATATTCACGCCTATGGTGGTTCAAAAACTGTTGTCTAGAGCGTTTTTAAATGAAAATTATCACAATTTTGATTCGTTTTTGTAGCAATTTGGTCACATCAAACTGATTTTGGTATTTACACAATATTTCAGTTCTTGTATAAATTTAATTCGAGTCGTTTAAAAATGCTTAGAAACATGATATCTCATTTCGATATATTTAGAGTAATTGCATTGTTACAACAGAGCTTTATTCAAAGTGATATCGCCCATATTATTGGCGTCACTCAGAGTGCTGTATCGAAAATTTAAAAAAAAATTTCAAGACACAAATGACGTTAAGGATCGCCCCAGAAGTGGCAGAAATCGATGTACAATAGCTGCACAAGACGGGTAAATTGATAGCTCGAAGAAATCGTCTGGAATCTACAAGTGGTATCTCCAGAGAAATTGTTAGGCTTGAAGGACTGGATATTTCACGGCAAACAATAACACGCAGACTAAATGCAGTAAATTTGTATCATAGAAGACCCTTACGTGTTACCAAACTAACCTATCAACACAAAATTGTAAGGTTGCAATGGGCTCGAGAGATGGTACATCATGGTCCTAACTGGAATAACGTGATGTTCTCTGATGGAACAAATATTGGCTTGGTTTCTGATTCGCGAAGAACACTAGTTTGGAGGGCCTCAGGACGACAAGCCCGACTAGAAACAGCCCAATCGCGTGTCCCATTTGAAGGTGGGAGTATTATGGTTTGGGGTGGTATTATGAGTGGCACACGGACGCCTCTACTGGTTCTGGAGAGAAGAGTCACTGGTGCTGTATACATAGAGGAGGTTTCAAATCCTGTCGTGCGTCTATTCCGAGGGGCAGTAGGTGATAAATTTGTGTTTATGCATGACAACGCACCTCCGCATCGAACAGTAGCAGTACAAAATTTTCTGGAAGAAGAAGGAATATCCACAATATGATGGCCCTCGAATTTCCCTGACATGAACGTCATTGAACATGCCTGGGACATTCTCAAAACATGCATTGAGAATCGAAACAATCCCCCTATTACACTGTGAGAACTAAAAGATGCTGCTCGTGAAGAATGAGAGAGAATTCCGCAAGCCCAGCTCGACCATTTAATCGACAGCATGCCAAATCGCCCACAGTCATGCATACAGGTCAATGGAGGAAATACTGATTATTAATTTTATAAAAAAATATTTTTTTATACTAATTTAATTTTAAATGTAAGTGGTCCATTGTTAATTTTTCACTCCAAAAGAATAAATCATTTTTGTGCATATTGTTTATCTGGCTTTGAGATTTAGTTAGTATTGGTGGGAGTTGTAGCAAAATGATGTTTAATTATTCAAAACGTTTTTCACAGGAAAATAAAATAAAATGAAAGATTCCAATATTCATAACTTTTGGAGATATGTGTAGATATAAAAGCTGAAAGGTTGAACGCAACGTTCACGTTTCAATAGAAGTTTAAAAAAACTCAATACTTTTTTTATAATACGTGTTATGTTAGCAAAAAATGGAAAGTCAGTCATTTATTGTTGAGTTGAAAAAATTATATTGAACAAAGTAATGAGCTTTTTTGAATTTCTCTGATGTGATCTGGTGTGTATATAGGAAGCTGCACGACGCAAAACATTTTCAAGACAATTCTTAAAACATTTCCACTCGAGCTTCTATCACATATGTACTAAGTATCTGATATCCACCATTCAACATTATTTATATGGCTACTCTCAAAAACATTTATATATTTGTTGCTAGATGACCGAGACATCAATTTTTTGGAATAACGCTTGACATTTTCTTTAATTTAATAAATTCTCCATATTTTGTATAGTAACTAGTTTAATATTTTATTTATCTCACAAATTGGATGCTAATTTTTGCCATCATGCTAGTGTCTGATATGCAAGATCACGCAGATTAGATTAAGAGACATGTCTCATTTTCATTCGAAATAACATTATTCTCATTAGTTTATGTTTGTTCAAGGTACTTTAAAAAGCAGCAGCCAGGGATCTCCAGTCTTGTTAAACCACAAAGTAAGTTACATATATTTTTCATATAAAAAAAATCGTTATTTTTGAAAAGTTGGTAGGTGGAAGTTGTAGAGGGGGTTATTACAATCAAGGTAAAAATAAATGCAACAGCTGAGAAGTGGGTGGGATAATTTGGCGAGTGGAAAAGAGGTGGAACAATTTCTAAAAAAAAATTGTGTTTGGAAGCTCTAGAACTCAGAAAGATCTACAAGTTTTGTCATGGTGGCTTTTTCACATAAACTCAAAATTAGCTCGAAAACTGCAAAAACCTGCATGTTTTCGTTTTGACTTTTAGTTTCGTTAAAAATTGTTCGATTTTAAAATTTGGTGGAAAGTATCTTCTATAGTCACAAACTATAGAAACAATTTTCAAATTGAAATATTGAAAATTTTTTGTCTCATGTACGTTTTTTAATAACAATCAAGCAACAATGAGCTTTTGGTTTATTGAATTCATTGGAAGTAGTTTGTCCTCCACTATTTCCTGCTTGAGCTATTATTACTTCTTCTTTATACTCTTTTGACTGATTACTGCCCGCCATATTTATTTATTCGAATAACAATTTTCCCATTATTATTTATTTTCATTCTATTTGAAAAAAAATGTATATCCACTTTTCGATTCTCTTTTATACATTTTAGAATAGGTGATTGATATTCAAAAATCGAATAATAGGATGAAGGCAGCCAATTGTTATTAACAATTTGAAATTACATTTATAGTTACTGAGAAGAAAATTAAAAAAATCTGGTATGGACTTTTTGGTTATTGGTGCCCATGGATGTAAACCGTGTTAATAAAAAATCATCCAATTCCAATGAATCCCAGCGCCCAAAACAGATCATTTTGGCCACAGTTAATTAGTAGCTCAATGAAAATTGTACCACGGGAGTTTTCTAATTCTCTGATTTCAACTATTATCTGTATTCATTTCTAGGTAAGCCCGATGACCAGATAGCACTTACAGATCACTCGACAGATAACACACCAATTAGAAAACCAAGGATTAATATTGTGAAGCCAAGGCATAGTATCACACTACCGGTAACAAAAACAACTTTAATATATTTCATATACAATATATTTTTTTGTTTAAGGCGCTCACCACAAAACATTCGCAAAAAATCCGAATTATTGACTTCGAAAACTTTGTGAAGGAATCCATTGAAAATGGAGAATTAGAAAGACAACATAACGTAAGGACAAACGGAACATTTTTTTAATGCACACTATTTTGTATGATTGGTTTCATGTTATTCACAACAAAACAAGAACACAAGTCCACCAAATTTTACGAATGTAATCAATTTGATCTGAGTCCAGCAGCCTACAGATAAGCAAATGACGTGAGCAGGCTTGGCGCGACAAAAAAATACAAAACTTGTTATCCTATAAACTTTTGTTAAATACTAGGACAA
This sequence comes from Galerucella pusilla, assembly GCA_910591695.1. Lineage (NCBI taxonomy): Eukaryota > Metazoa > Arthropoda > Insecta > Coleoptera > Chrysomelidae > Galerucella > Galerucella pusilla. The sequence continues at coordinate 15,272 of CAJUYI010001411.1, forward strand.
AAACGAAGACAAACGCAAAAACTGTCTTGCATGAGGGATATTGTCAAAAGCCACTACTATAACTTATTGAACGATATTTTTACTTACTGATACAGAAAATTATTCTTATTATCAATATTTCCCGCCTCTTACATATGATTTGTACGATCGGATGCATCAAAATGTCAAAAAAAAATAAATCCTGTGAATTTTTGGTCCGATAAAAATTTGTTAATTTGACCATCGGATAATAAACACAGGAAAATCCAGCTTTAGACTATGGTCTCAGTTCTCAGAAAGGACTGGGAAGCAGGGCCTCCCATAATGGCGAATCTCAACTGGTACACTGATGGCTCTAAAACAGACTCTGGAGTAGGAGCCGGAATATACGGGGTACAGGAGAAGATAGCGATCTCTCTAAGCCTAGGGAAACATGCCACTGTCTTTCAGGCAGAGGTAATAGCGGTGCAATGCTGTGCAGAAGAGTTGATAAGACGGGAGGTGAATAACCAAAGAATCGTCATCTACTCTGACAGCCAAGCAGCACTAAAGGCGATACGCTCATATAAGATAACATCGAATCTGGTGTGGGAATGTCGCAAGGCCCTCAACAGGCTAGGTAGTCATAATAAAGTAACCCTAGCCTGGGTACCAGGCCACCAAGGAATAAAAGGCAATGAAAAGGCCGATGAATTAGCCAAGCAGGGAGCAGCGGAGGTCATGATAGGGCCAGAACCTTCCTGTGGAATTGCCAAATGCCTAAGTAAAGGAAGCATCCACAAATGGATAAACAACCAGGCGTTGAACTGGTGGTATGGAACCCCAGGACAAAGACACGCTAAACTATTCCTTAAAAGCCCTTCGGCCAAACTGTCACACGACCTACTACGCCAAAGTCGAGAAACGACGAGGATAATAGTGGGAATGCTCACAGGGCACTGTAGGCTAAGGAAACATATGCACACAATTGGACTAGCAGAAGACGGCCTATGCAGGTTCTAATGGTCTCAGTTGCTCCGGTGGAGGCAGATTATTTCCTTGTTCATATACCATCCAATACACGCCTGTCAGAGTCTACCAGTTTACTTCTGATAGAGATGCAAACTACTGACATAAATATTACAATTCGCAACGGTACTTTTTAGATACCAGTTCCCTACTGAAAGTATTATTATTCTAAAAAGAAATGGGGATCCACTCCCATTTACAAAGACGGAAGACCAATATAGCGAACTCCACATTACTTTCCATCGGTTGCTGGAACAGCATGTAGACATTCTGGTATTATCTAATATTCCTTTCACAATTAGTTTCTTTGAAAAAACAATGTGATTCACTGGTCTGTATCGTCCATTATGACTAAATATATCTACATATAAAACTGACTGTTTTGAATCAATTCCACTGTTAAATGAAAAAACTATTAACACTTCAGGATACTTACTGATAATTATTCCGATATTGACATATCATCGTCAGAAGTTGCATTTGATATGATAGCTATCTGATGTTCAATATTTTGGCTAGACCAAATAGCGATCTATCTTCGGTCATATTAAGTAAATGTTTAATTTGACAGTGGTTTGATGCGTATATTTTGATGTCATCCATATATAAAAGGTGGGAAACAATGCAGGAATGAAGGAGTCACCCTGGAAGATCCCCCTACGGATAGAAATTTCATCAGTTTTGAGGTATTGGCCATTTATTCGTAAATGAAGGTTCGTTCAAAAGTGCTTCATCGATTATTTAAGAAAAGTAACAGAAGAGGGGTGTACTTTGTGAAATTGCAAAACTTTAACTTTTGAAAGTATTAGATGAAAACTATATGGGTGACGTCTCCACAAGTACAGTCTTGCATAAAATTTATGACTCGCTTCGCTACAAGCTTGCATACTTCCACCGCGCGTATAATCTTAAGTTTATGACACTACTGTACCACTACATCTACCTTAAAAAAATTTCGGATTTATCTTAAATGTCCAGAATGTAATGCTGCCTATATTGGTCAAACCAGTCAAAGTTTTGGAATTGGACACAAACAGCACTAGCATACAGATTAAAACAGCCAGATGAATCTCATTACACAAAACATCTATTTGACAGTCTTGGCATCAAACAATCATTACCACCCAACTCCAGTTATGTCAGATGTCAGTGGAAAAAGTAATTAGAAGAATAGAGATACAAATAACTAGAAATGCTACTAAAATTTAATCGAAAATGGACATACACAATTAAACGAATATCAACAAAAATAAATATAACTGACATTTGACATAACCAGTGACAGAATAACAGAAATTAAATGGTGACATGGCAAGAGTTCCTGGAATTTTTGGCCACCGATGTGCTGTGTATTCAGCTAAAAAGTCATTTCAAATTCCAAGATTTACGCTTCGGGGGTGTATTCATTATTAGCAATATAGATGTTCGCAATGATAAAAAAACATGCAAAAATCCTATGTTTTAAGGGGTAGACATTAACTGTCATTCTTGTCAGTAAAACCACTTTTTGTTGGCCACACTGACCTTAGACTGAACTCCTCTATTGTCGAACAACATTGGCATCTGGCATTCTCAAATGGGTTCGACATCTAAGTCGCATGAGATAAATTTTGTCGAATAACATGAACTGGCAACACCGAAATTTCGATATTATATCGTGTTCCATACCACTTCTTTTGTAGAGTTGTAAAATAATGAAATGACGGTAGTAGTTTCTATGATCTGTGATGATAGTAATGATTTGGTTATTTTTTAGAAGTTAGAATGTACAATGTACTTAATCGAATGTAGAACAAGAATAACAAGATAAACATGGAAAGTGAAACCAAAAAAAATTATTGCACCCAAAACCAATAACGAACATTAATAAATTTAATGCAAGAAAAAGAAAATGAGTCTCTTTTATCTAGAAAATTTTCCCCAAATTTTACCGTTCAAATTGCAAGGAGTAAGTGGCAGAATATTGCCTCCATTTTAAATTCTGCTTCTTTTGACATGTATAACGTTAACCTATAAATTTCACAAGTAATGAAATTCTCGCATTCGACATAAATTGTCGACTGCCTTTGACCATTCTACAATTTGTCTATCAAAAATTTGCGAAGGCAACATTTGAGAATGAGAATATTCAGATTTTATTCGACAAAGAGGATTTCTCGCATGCGACAAAATATGTCACGGTTTGAGAATAGGGTCCCAGGTAGGCATCACAAAAGATGTAACTTCTGTCATTCTGACGATTATATGTCTTTATCGAAATAATTATCAATAAGTATCCTAGAATGATCATAATCGTTTCATTAAAAAGAGGTATCTATAATTGGAAACAGTTTCATTTATGAAAGAAATATGAGTAGATTCGACGGAGTAAGGATCCAAACATTAAATTCAATAAAATAATAGCTGTGACCTGATTCGCACTTTCAGAAATACGGAAGTATCATAATGATACTGTGACCACTTTCGCCGAATATGTCGAAGTGAAAAGTTCTGCCAATACAGGATCTTCTCTGACCACATCCTTAGTACCCGAAGAATAAGCCGATAAGGCGAACAGACATTATAATTTCATATATATTAGTATAAATATTCCATATTTTTCACAGAGTTACCTATTAATGGTGCGGCAAAAACTATCATTTCTAATTAAAAATATTCTCAAATAGTGAAATAGTATCAAGGGAGATGAAAATAATTTGATAGAAATTATAAAATGAATAAAGTAATGTGCTGCTATTAACAAAAACCTTAATACCATTTTCAGCTATTTGCTAAAGGGCTTCTCAGATCACATGAAGTAGGCTCTTCGCCAGAGAACAAGAACAAAAACCGTTACAAGAATTTAATTGCATGTAAGTACATTGTTTTGTCCACACGGTCTGATTAGTTCCAAACCCCACCAACTATGCAACTAATAAGGTGTTCAAAAAATTCGAAAAATTATTACGGTCATATTTATTAATTAATATGATATTAGAAATTTTTCGTATTTTCCAGTTGATAGATGAATTTCGTAATGATTCCATATTACAATAATTATCGAGAGGGCACTTTTTTATGACCGTGTACTGTGGTGTAGTCATCCCGTGAAGAAATAACTTCGGCCAAGAACAATTTATGGAGAAGATTGAGTGAACGACACATGGCGTGCGATATAGCATCATTCTCACGGATAATGGTATAACTCGTTTAATTTCGGACGAGAAAAAAAATTCTGTCAGAATACCGAACTCCATTGACTGTTGTCATTATTCAATCCTTTTCAAAAAATCAAGGACACCCCACGGCGAACTTGGAAATTGCACAAAAGACCTGTGTATAACTTAGGAAATTAAAGAAGTCAACCCGATCTATCAAGTTCATTCTATTCCATATCTTAACCCAACCTAAACTCCAAATGTTAATCGAACCGACCATTCATCTTCTCTTTAGAAAACAATCACATAATTGAATAAATTACCGTATATATTAGTATCCATATACATGAGTAACCCATTTGGTTATTCATTTGATAAAATATTATAATAATACTAATGTAACTATATATTTATTGAATATCATTATTTATACAGCGTGGTATATTTCGGACAGTTACCCTATCTATTATAATGCGATTATTGAATTTATTGAGGCTATGATCCGGAAGTAACTGGTTTGCGGTTTACCGTCCCGAAAGTAACCAAAAAATAGTGGTTGCTGAAAATCTGGTTATTTCTGGAACACGGTTTCCTGAAATATGTTAAATGAACTGTCAAACTTGTAACCAGCCTTAGAAACCTGGTTACTTCTGGTCTCGACTGTCATCGCTGTCACGCGACATGCATTATTATTGTTTATTATTTTTGTCAGCTGATTATTCCAGATTATTCCACCATCGAAGAGAAAAATCAAACATAAACGAATACGAATACGAATAAAAGTAAAACACGAAAGCAGCCTGATTGTCCATGTTTAAAAACAACTCAAATATTCACAAAAAAATTTTTTCAAGTGTCTCTCGGTGTCGTTTAGGGGAATGTATTTGAGGTTATATTTCCGTTCGGAACCACGCCATGGCAACCAAGATCAGGCTGATTACAGTTGGCATAACAGATTCGATATTTCTAATAAAGTTCTCGAATATGAATATAAGACTATACCTTTTGGTTTAGGATAAAATGAACGAATGTGTTGCTTCTGAAAACAAAGTTCCATTCTATTAATTTCTTATCAAAAAAAACATCATCTTAGTACACTATTGTAACAACTTCACCTGAAAACAAAGAAACGACATCCAAAGTTTATTTTTCCATCAACTCCAATCTTCATACACAAAATATATTCTAACAAAAATTTACTATTTTGGCCTTTTTCTGACACAATATTCTAATATTGACAGACTGAAAAGTTTGACATTTTACCCACGCGAAGCGTGCTAAAATCGAAAAAGAAATATTTCAAAAAACCTATTTTTTCTACATCTCCCCCCCCCCCAAAAAAAGAAGAAATTTCACCCGTAAATTTTCTTTTCGGTTTTTCTTTCATCTCTTCTCCATATTTTGTTATTTGTACTGGAATTAGTTTTGTAATATGGAATAGGTTTGACTCTGTTTTCCTGTGTCCTGTGTCTACCCCATAGATTTTATTAGATTTTTTTCTTACCATTTCATATGGTCCAATTCTCAGATCATCTAGTTTTCTTCTATTTAGCCTATTCCCCTTTTCTACAATATACCATATCTCCCACTTTAAATTCTCTATTTTGTATTATAGCGCATTTTGTTATAATTATGTAATTTCGAAGTGTTATTAAGTGCTCTTTCTTTGTCCCTGATCAGTCACTGTGTACATATTCTTGGCGCAGCTCATTTGGTAATATTGTAACGGCTGTCCCATATAACAAATAGCATGGTGCATAGCCGGTTACTGAGTGATTGGTCTGATTGTATTTTTCCACACATTCATGTGCTATTGTGGGCCATGCTTTTCTTTTCTTACACATCCATTTATTCTTTACACAAACTTGTTGACTAGAACTTATTTTTCCATGTTGTCCAATCTGAGCTTAGAGTAAATTGTATAATCATAGAGCTGTAACAATCAATACAACTTTCACCCATGAATAGTCTGAGGAGTATTTCATTTTTTCTCATCTTTCACAATATCAAAGTGTTAACATTACCTTTCAAGAATATTAATCCATTGGCTTGGATTTGACTTTTTACTTGTAAATTTTTCAATTACAAACGTATCTGCAATGTATTCTGTTTTTTTAAATCTTGTGTGTTCTCAATTAATTTTTCAAATACTTTCTCCAATGAGTCTGTGTCTTTTCCCAATCCTCCTTTAGTTCAATGTCTTCAAGATACTGCTCTCTAAATTGTGAATTGCTATCTTCATCTATGTAAACTTTGCTGGTCTAGATTCCCGGCCACTCTGGCATGGAAGGAAACTAGGGGAAGACTCTCTTGCAAAGGAGGGTGCTGCACGTGTTTCTATCGAACCAGAACCTACAATTGGCATCGCAATATGTTTTGCCAAACAAACACTAAATACTTGGACAGCAAGAAGAGCTTTAGACTTCTGGCCCAATTTACCAGGATTGGTTCATTCAAAGGGTTTTATACATCATTCGAAGAATGTCTCCAAGCAAATGTTAGACTATATCAGTCATGACCTACGTTGTCTAACAGGCCTGTCATCTGAATAATCATATGCTAAAACCTGAACTGTCGGAAGATCCTACTTGCCGTCTTTGTCTGGAAGATGATGGAACAGCTGAGCATATTATTTGTGATAGTTTTATCAGTTTTTTATCTAGAGTGTATGATGTATGTCGGAAGCAAAAGTGACGTTTTAAATATATAATTTACTGTTAATTGCACGAATTTCAATAATTATGCTGGTGTTTGATTGATATTCCTAGAAAGTTTAATATGGAAAGTGAATCAGACAGTGAATTTAACACTTATTATAGTATATTAAGTATCAAGAACGGTAAGGGTTGTTTACCGGTTGACAACAATGTTTGGTGGAGACCGGTATTACCCTTAACGTTCGAAATGCTTATACTATTTTTTGCGCGATCGTATTGAAATATTCGAATTTCTAATAAAATAATTCAAGTTTCTTCGTAATGAACGAAATGTCAAAAGTGAAATTTATACTTCTCGATCAGTTTAAAATATAATTTGCATTTTGGTGAAATTGTTTTCATGCTATTTATTACTTTTTATATTGTTCTGTTCGATTCTGTTGATTAAAAAATATCAATCTTCTTATTTTTTTGTTTCTTTTGTGTAATGAATGAAGTAATATATTATTTTTGCACGATCGATCTTTTTTGTTTATTTACAGCATTGGTTGTCAGGTCGGTAGGTTGTGTTTACTGGTTTCTAAGTCTAACACGTCGGTAAGTGATTTACTTACCGTTCAGACGTCGGTAAGTAAACTACGTCTTAGCCCTACATACATTTAAGTGGTCCTAAATAATATATTACTTCATTCATTACACAAAAAAAACATAAAAAATAAGAAGATTGATATTTTTTAATGAACAGAATCGAACAGAACAATATAAAAAGTAATAAATAGCATGAAAACAATTTCACCAAAATGCAAATTATATTTTAAACTGATCGAGAAGTATAAATGTCACTTTTGATATTTCGTTCATTTCGAAGAAATTTAAATTATTTTATTCGAAATTCGAATATTTCAATTCGATCACGCAAAAAATGGTATAAGCATTTCGAACGTTAAGGGTAATACCGGTCTCCAGCAAAATTGTGGGCTTCGCTACGCTCAGCCTCCAAACATTGCTGTCGACCGGTAAACAACCCTTACCGTTCTTGATACTTAATATACTATTAGGACCACTTAAATGTATGTAGGGCTAGGACGTAGTTTACTTACCGACGTCTGAACGGTAAGTAAATCACTTACCGACGTGTTAGACTTAGAAACCAGTAAACACAACCTACCAACCTGATAACCGATGCTGTGAATAAACAAAAAAGATCGATCGCGCAAAAAATATATAATTTGTTCAATAGCATAACAAGTAATAGGCTTTTTAAATGTAATAAACTATAGTGCTTTAGATTGGAGAAAAATGTATATCTAAACAGGTCATTTATAGTCGTGGACAAAGTATAGTATTCCACTCGCATATAATGGCTATTATTATATGCTTGTTGAATAATATACCATTTCACTTTATTATTCGCAGCTGTCTTCATCAACTCTTTACAAAGACTGTTCTTCTGGTATAGCAAACACTTTGTCATCTTTTGTTGAATTAAGGTTAAACAATAGATGTTTGATTTTGCCGGAAATATTGTAAATTCAAAACGTAGCTATTTCATAGTTTTTTTTATCCACGTATTCCAATAATGTAGGTTCAAAGCTGTACAAAAACCGAGTAACAAATATCCTTTGAAGTATATTTCCAAGGAGTTCTTGCTATATAATCACATGTGTTTGGAAATAAGTTTTTTGTTGGGGACTTGTGTATTGGCAAATTCTTATATTTGAACAGCCCATTTTGGGGCATATTCGTTGGCACTTGTACACGAATTGAAGTGCATGCGCTAAAAATCACTAGACTGTACTGCAAATGAAACAATTTGTATGCATATACTACATTCTCAATGGTGTAACGCCTAGCACGTCTCCCTCTTGTGAATAGATGCAGATTTCAAAAAGTGTTTGGTGATACTCAAATCAACGCTCACCTCCTCACTTAATTTCTGTTCCGCTAATCTACGTGTCTTCCACAATAGTTTATCATCCAACAAACATATAATGATGGCTATTATCCACGGTCATTATATGCCATTATATGCGAATGGATTACTAAATTTTGTCCCCGATTGTTTATAACCAGTTTATAAATTAATTGATTTTTCCTTCTTTTCTCCAATTAAACAAGGAATTATAGGGTTTCATTCATATTTTTCCTGGCAATAAATTTGAAGAGACTATTTGTGCTGCTTCTTTTATGTATTTGTTTCATTGTCCAATTCGCTTTCAATTTTGAATTTTTCAGTGGGTAATTCTAATTTAATATGTTTGGTATAATATTTAATATTCTTGCAATAAAATCCTAAAATTTATTTAAAGCGTCACAAATACAATAGATTGGTTAATAAATTATTATGTCTCCCTGGACGCAGTGATATTATTTTCAATATCATTAAATTTGTATATAAACAGCCTTCAATATAATATATCTATTCTGGTCATGTGACCTGTTTACTATTTATACCGATCATTTACCAGTGAATATTGAACGTCATTATACTTGAAGAAGCAGGCATATAATGGTAACATTATCAAAAAGTCTCGGACAAAAGTAAAGTAACTAATATATAAGAAATTTCCAGCACAAAAAATATTTCTGTTTTTTTTTTCAGATGATCACACACGAGTAAAGTTGATGCGCCATGCTGGAAGTACAGAGTCCGACTACATAAACGCTAATTACATTGATGTGAGTATAAAAAATAAACCTGAAGGTGTGTATTGAAAGATTCAGTAGAATCGCTGAATTCTTACCATCACGTGTCTTTATCCTTAATATTATTAAACATATAATTTGTATGTACTGTACATAGAAATCGCATGCAATAGCCATTGTCTTTTGCAAAAAAGTAGCTACAAGACATATATGAAGGTTCATTCAAATTCAATTTTAGTTTGGGAAAAACAAAAGTAAGCCCTTTTTAAATAATCACTACCCCCTGGAAGTGGACATTTCCCTCAAATAAATCATTTTTTTGGGAGAATTTCACTGGTCGCTCATGATATAGATATGTGTACAAATGAACTTATACTTTCATCGCACGCCTATTTTGCAAATGAATTAATCCTTTCAAAATGTTTTTCCCTCGCCCACCATGATATAGAGATTTGATGAAAAAAATAGAAAAAATATAGTAAGCATCTAGTGTCAAAAACATCTTTAGTCACTTGGCTCATAAGCTTTTACTCGTGACTAACGTAATGTTTTTGACACTTGGAACTTAAAAGTAAAAGTTTCACTTTTGTCACTTAGTTAGACATCGAAAAGTTATTTATAATGAATTCGTTTACTTTCCAATCAAAAAACGTTTATTTTGTTCTCTCATCTTTTGAGTTTTGGTTGATACACCTTGTATGTTTTGATTTTAGGGTTACAAGAAACCTAGGACCTACATAGCAACGCAAGGACCAAAGTTGAACACTTTGAACGATTTTTGGATTATGTTATGGCAGACAAATGTAAAATATATAATAATGCTAGCAAATATTTACGAAAATGGAAAGGTAACAAGACATACTTTTATTGAAAATTTTGCACATTTTTGAAATTTTATTTTTCAATTATAAAACAAATCATAGTAGAACATCGAACTGATATGTAATGTCCTTATTCACAAAAAATGCTTGGTCAAATTGTGAGAATTTTTGCACTAAACTTTCATCTTCACCTTTTTTGCTTGAAAATTTGAGAGAAAATTTCAAAGCAAACACATCCAAAAATGCATTGAATTACATATAATAGACCAGGGTCGATAATTTTTGAAACAAAAAAAATTATAGTAGGATGAAACCCATTATAGAAGGAGGGGAATATGATATAATTGAAAAAAAAAAATTACGGGCGATCCGAGTTCGGGAGGTGGGAGGGGGAGAGTTTTTAAGGGTGAAAAATGGTTTATCTCGATTTCTGGCAAAACTACAAGTGCTACGGAAAAAAGTTGAATGGCAAAGTTGTGAGTAATAAAAAGCTCTACAACTTTTGTATCTACAATTTTTACACATAACCTCAAAATTTATGTGAAAAGCTCAAATAACCAAGTTTTTGTTTTTTTATTTTTATCTTTTTAAAAAAAAATATTTATTTTACGAAATTTCGTGAAAACTTACCTTATTATGTCCCAAATACACTGTAATTTATTTGATTCGAAATACTTTTTTTTTCACCATATTTTGACTCAATATCAAAAAAGCACCCTAATTTTCAATCGAAAATTCTGGCGTCAAAATATCAACTTTTCTCAAAAAGTCGGTGGGCTTTTTGTTCGTTGAAATATCTACTTTCTGATAGTCTGAAAAAAAATATACATCTTCATGGTAAATGTTCTCAGAAAATGCAAAAAATTAAAAAAACTCAAATTCGAAGTTTTTTTTAATCCGGTACAATTTCATCGAAAAAATGTGATTGCTGCAATTTTGTCGAGTTGAAAGGTTTATCCACTAAATGCGAATTACATTCATGTCATAGAAAATCTCATAAAATGTGAATATACATGTAAATCGTACTATTGAATTTAGATAGTTCACTTTGATTACATTAATCTTGACATTTATAAATACACTATCTTGAATTCTAATCACTTATCCATTTATTTTTGTTTCTTTGATGGAATTTCTGCGTTAGACTCGACAAACCTTTCCAACTCTAGGTGATCTTCGAAATCTTCAAGACCTTTTTCGTCTCCAATGTTATTTCCAATCTGCATTGGTTCTTCATCCACAATTTCATCTGAATCATTTACTTCTTCGTTGGTTTTTTCTTCCATATTGGAGCAATTTTTAGAACCATGACAATTTGTACATAAATTTGTGAATTTTAAACCATGTTTTCGGCAGCCACATTCCAAACTGTTACACCCAGCTTCACAGCTACAGCAAATAGTTTTGAGCAATACTTCCGGAATTAAATCCTTTTCTGTAAATTTGGTCATAATGCCACGTTGATGTTTCTTCCAGCTTCTATCTGTTGTTGTCAATTCGTTGCCTAACCAAGTTTGAAACTGATAATATGCCCTGTAACAATGCTGTTCTGCTGCTCCTTCAGTGGGTGAGAGGTTTGCCAAAATGAAGAGTGATTTAATTTTTGCCAATTGATTTTTTTGAAACTTTGATTGACTAATAAATAGGCATCAACAAATATTATTTGAAGAAGATTCTACAACTTTTTCGTAATATTGTTGATATTTTATTAAATGTTAACTTCATTATAACCATTGATTATAACTTAATTGTTTGTTAATTATAGTAGTGTATTTCGATTAGAAATTTTTTCGTCTATCCATGTTACATGGAATCTTACGTTTATTGAGTCTAAACTTTAATAAATAGCTCAAAATTGTACATTATAGTGATAAAAAAAAATTCGAATTTGAGTTTTTTTGATCTTTTGCATTTTCTGAGAACATTTACCATTGAGATGTATATTTTTTTTCAGACTATCAGAAAGTAGAGATTCCAACGAACAAAAAGCCCACCGACTTTGTGAAAAAAGCTGATATTTTGACGCGAGAATTTTCGATTGAAAATTAGGGTGCTTTTTTGATACCAAGTTAAAATAGGGTGAAAAAAAAAGTATTTCGAATCAAATAAATTACAGTGTATTAGGAACATAATAGGGTAAGTTTTCACAAAATTTCGTGAAAAAAATATTTTATTTGAAAAAGATAAAAATAAAAAACCAAAAACTTGGTTATTTGAGCTTTTC
>CAJUYI010001411.1:32743-55261 GCA_910591695.1 Galerucella pusilla
GGATTTTAATCTCCGATTATAAAATTGAAACTTTTGACTTAGAATACTGAATGAATTTTCAGAACATCTTCGAGCACGTGATAGTCTATAATTAAAAATTTTTCTGTTATGTCGTCTCGTTGTTGATTTGAAGAAAATGGTCTTAATAAATTTGCTTTTAGGGGAAAAGCCTCATCACCCACTATAACAAAAGGCGCCTCCTGGTTGGTACCCGGAAGTACTGTTGGATTAGGAATATTTAAGGCACTTCTTTGTAAAGCTTTTCCTAAATTTGAATGCGCAAAAATGCCGCCATCGCTATTTTTTCCATATGATCCTACGTCAACAATAATGAAATTATATTGCGCATCTACAAGCGCTAAGAGTACGATCGAGAAAGTCTTTTTGTAATTAAAAAATTGAGAGCCAGAATTAGCTGGAGCTGTTATCACCACATGTTTCCCGTCTAGAGCTTTCTCTTTGGCAATTCTTCTCCAGTCTTCCTCTGTGGGTGGCGGCATTGTCTTTCCTAACATTTTGTCAATAATTGCATCACAAACTTCTTTGACAATAGCACATACTGTTGAATGACCCAGTCTGTAGCTAAAAGCTATTGTGCGGAAAGAATCACCTGTTGCCAAAAACCTGGAAAGAAAAAGGATAAATGCAGATTTTTATTGTACCTGTTTTTTGTAGGTCTGATTTCTATACGAAGAAATGTTCAACGTTTGTTAAAATAGACATTTACATATATATCAAATTGGCAATTATTCCTATACCTATTTCATATTTTTTTCATTACAGGTTCAACATGCAAAAGTAGATGGAGTCAGCTAAGGGACCAGTGGCGAAAAAATAAAAAAAATCATGTAACGAAATCGGGACAAGCCAATAAGCCAGTAAGGAAGTGGCGATATGAAGAGCAAATGTCTTTTTTAGAACCATTTGTGCGCCAAAGGGAAACAATTGGCAATCTTAACGACACTAATGATATAGAGGAAGATGAATCTGAGACACAAGAGAATTCCGCTGTTACTGAGACCCAAGAAAATACCAGGGTTACTGAAAGTGATGGAAACACATCAGAAGCTGCAAGGATACCTGCTACTGCTACCGAATTTACACCTACTCTAAAAAAGCAGCGATTTTCTTCAAATGTAAAACAATTATCGAAACTAAAAAAAGATGAACCTGCTTCTTCACAATTAATGAATTACCTTATTGAGAAGCAACAAGGAGAAGAAGCTAGTCGCTCTGCAGCAAAAGATCCAACAGATTTCTTTTGTGAAAGTATTGCTGAAAAAATTAAGCGATTCACGCCATATTATCGAAATATCGCTGAAAGTAGAATATTTACTTTAGTGCAAGAACTGGAATTAGAACAGCTTTTACAAACGCAGGATCGGCCACAAGAACATTCCAAACAGCAATATCCTAATAACAGCAATTATGCTTTCCCAAATGTCGTTCCTTCTAATCAACTTAGATATGTGAGTTCGCCGTCGCCCTCTCCTGCTTCTTCAGTTTCCACAGCTGCATCATACCTAGCAACATTTTCGTATAATGATGGACATTGTGACAACAATTAAGTTCTCATGTTTAAGACTACGGTTTGTTTGTTCGTATATTTCATAAAAATAAACTACTTACCTTAAACAGACGCACAGTTTATGTTTCGCTGATATTGATTCCCTAAATTTGGTATTTTTTTTCTTTATTACAGGTTCGATGTTGAATAGTATGTCGTAAAACTTGTATTTTGACATGCGCAAATACTGGAAAAACTTGGTGTCATCATCTAGGAGTTCTTTATATAACGTAATATATTCTCCTTCAATATTTCTTTTTTTTAACATGTCATGTACCCAAAATCGTCGTTTTGTTTTTTTCGATTGAGCTTCTTCATCCAATATAATAGCCGCTATAATTAAGTTTTCTTCAGACCACATTTTAAGCTAATTTCTATATCAACATAATCACACACTAAGTTACATCAGTAACTGACTTCTACGGACGGAAAAGTGTGCATACGACCGAATTTACTGGAACGTCGATGTAATGGTTACGGAACGGAAATGGAACGTATAGTGAGAATCAACCTTTAAAGCTGTTTTGGCATAGAGGTAAATAAATCGGATTTCGGGAAACGGTCATGGGTTCGATACCGACCAGCGACGTTTCATCTTTTTTAAATAGTAATAAAAATATTAATAAGAATTGTCAAACTCAACTGTTTTTCGGATTTTATAACCTAAAAGAGGAAATTGATTGGAAAATTGTCAAAAATTCATTAATACGTCGTCAGGGCGTTTGGCGGAGTCTTTTGTACACACGGATTACTTTGCGCAGATTCGTGAATCGTAAATTAAAAAAAATACTTATGATATCTACTTACATCATATTGTGGACGTACTATGTTCATATATTCATGTAAGTCCAATGTACATCCGTTGTTGGTCCTAACAGGAGCTGTACATAAAATGTACGTCCCTTGTACTACCGTTTTGTACGTACATTGTACGTCCCATTTTGATCCCGGTACGTACCGACGTAAAATAGACCTAAAATGTATGTCCCTGGTACGAAGAGTGCTGTATGGGCTGCAGAGACGCCCCTGAGCGCCAACGGGTAATTTCAATGCTCCCAAATTTCCTTTATTCGGGTGATTTTGTTCTAAATGCCCTGGACAGAGTTTCGAGTTTGCATCGGGATAGCGTAACATAGTCGAATACGCTAGAAAATTCCTTCAAACAAAAATATGTTATGTCATTTGACATGTTCATGAACATAATATTTGGCACAAATGATGAGATTTGATGATGTGGCTAATCGGCCTATTCCACTGCGACCTTCTCAGATCTATTGTGGTCCTCTGAATCTAGATTATAAATTCTTATTGAAGAAAAGGCAACTGCTACCACAGCGCTAACATCGATCAGTTGACAAAACACGCGTTCAGCAGGAAATTGGTTATTGTTCCGGTAGCGCTACGTTGAATATGTTTTCGATCAGTTTTAACATTCATGCAGAAGTCCCACTGGGCACTTACTCACTTCAGTATGATTGTTGTTTTTGTGAAATTAGGGTTATATTTGGTGAACCATCATTTTCAGCCTCCTTTTAAAAATTGTGAATGCCGCCCCATCATTTTTTCTCCAAGCAAGTTTCACTAATGCAATCAAGAGAAAGTCTATCTCTAGCCCTACTAGTAGATAATTGCTTCATATTCATTGTCTGAGAATGCTGATGTACTGACCTTCCTTATATCCGGTAAGGATTGGCCATCCCATCTTTTTGAGTTTTTCGATTTTCTTATGTTTCACAACACCGGAGTATACAGCTTGAGCAATAGTTTGTAATTCTAAAATACACCAGCAATAGACACAATGTTTCAAATAATAATTTCAATTTCACAGTTAGACTAAATAAATTTGAATTAAAAAAGATTATAATTTTTAGAAAAAAGTCGAAAAGTACTGGCCTGATATAAACGAAAATAAACAATATGGTGAAATAACTGTTCACTACATATCTTCAACCGTTTTTGCCAATTTTGATGAAAGAGAATTCACTGTTTCCTACAATGGCAAAGAAAGAAAGGTAAGTCAAATGTTTCTTATAATTATATATTTTCCACTAGTATTTCATATTTGGTTTGTTAATATATTCAAATTATTTTGAAAATAAGTTCAGTATCTCAAGTTAATTAGTTTTGAACTACTTACCAAACAATAAAAAATGATGGATGAAAAAACAACAACAGAAAGACTCTGGGAAGAAAATAAATAGGTAGATGAAATGAATGATGATGGGAAAAACAAAGGATGGACAGGAACTTATGTAGAAAATGAAGATTAAAAAATGAATAAATTCAACAAGAAATGTTGAAATTTTAAAGGTGGGACGAAACGAAGACCAGAAAAACAAGTGTGTGATGAAACGTTGGTAGGATGAAAAGTTTACTGAAGAAATGTTGAATAAAATAAAGAAGAAAAAATAAATTAGAAAAAAAAACATGCAACATAATCAAGTCAAGTGAGAGGGATAATAAAAACCTGTAGAAAATGGAGCCTCTGGAAAATAAATAAAATAAAACCAGATATTCCAAGAGGCAATGAAGCTGGTATACAAATGAAAAAAAAGTTAAGGACAACAGACCGGAGAAAAAATTATTCGATTTGCTAGCAGTTGAGTGGGCGTAGAAGAACTAGAGGTCAAAGGAACAGGATGTTGTTTTGTCCCTCTTTTATATGATTTCCATTGAAACCGTTCGATGTGTTCTAAGTAATTGACTTGTTTTATTTTTAATGTGACTGAATTATCACCAATTGCATTGGATTGAGAGAAATTGTGATATGAATTGGCGTTTAGATAACGATTGGATGAATTGGATTTCTATATACAAAGCAACCGCTAAGAATATTCAATTTCCATCATTTTTGATGACTGAATATCGCAAAATATATACAGTGTTACTTTGAAAACTTTGCAGACGTTTTTGCTTTACGTTCCAAAACATTGGAATTGCTCCAATATAACCATTTTATTAACGTGGGGGGCACATTATATCGTTACCTATAGATTCGCTAAAGCAGCTCCAGAACGCATTCAGCCTGAGAATCTCAAATGGTTTCTTGAGTTTTCTTAATTGTGATTGTCATCAAGTAATTTGATTCCAAGTTTAGTTTATCTGAACATATGGGCTTCCATGATCGGAATTATGTCTAATGTGGATGTTGGGTTTACAGACCATGGTCTATTAGCGTTGGACCCAGACGTTTCGGCAGTGCCTACGACAGCCATTGTTACTAGAGGCGGGTGGAAGGCTCCATGCCAAAGTTTGTTGAGATTTAATCCATCTTTTTGATATATATATAGCATCACCTTAGCTCCGTATATGTTATGCTCTCCATACCGTAAACATGCTCTGCTACCGATAATTTATCAGTTTGCCCTAAACAGCAGTTCCTTGTGTTCGTTTGCAGACAGATCTAATATAGTCTGTACAACCATCCTTCGCCGTTAAGTCATACATTGTCCATATTGATCTCTCATTCATGAAATGGATGAGACGGAATTATGACGTCATGAACGTATTGCTTAAGTGATGTCGACGTAAATTTCATTTGTTACTTTTGACAGTTCAGTCACAGCATAATTCAGTTGTCATTGATTATAATTTTGAGCTAAGTATCGAATAATGGTCGCCTTCATCCCAACAAAGTTAATCAGGTAGCGATTTTGGAGTGATCCATCAGTTCGTAATTCTGCTGAACGTGCTAATAAAACTATCGACATATAATGTCAAATGTCAATGAATACAACAACAACAACTCAATTTTATTTGATATATGAAATAGGTATTACTTCTAACCATTAAAAAATGGAAGTTAATCACAATGAATTGAGCTAGCTATGAAGAGTTGAACTTCCTGACACACTATACAATTTATTGTTGAAATCATAAGTCACCTCCAGCTGTTCATTCATTTTCACTGAAATACAAACATGATACAAACTAAAATATCTCCAAAAGAAAATTTTTCATGTTATGCTTTTAACATATTATGACGTGAACGACAGTTAATGCATCATCCATCGGTAGCGTGTAGCGTATTTGAATTCTTATCGAAAAAATGGCGACTGATACCACAGCGCTCAATCTGATCAGTTAACAAAACACAACGATTATACACCCTACAGGATTGCAACTCTGTGTTCGCCTCGCTCAAGTCGGACGAATACGTCATCACTGGACCTAACCTTTTTAAATTTATGGTTTATCGTTTGTTTACAAAGTGTGTTTTGACGATATTTTATCCGTTTTTTCAATTTTGAAGGTGTTGTTTATTAATAATTGTCAATCAAGAAAGTCTATAAATACGAAGCACATTATTTCAGTGTAAATACAAAATTTTTCGCGTTTCAATTTATACATTTCCCCATGCAAGCAAAAATTAAAATTAATTTGAAACTAAAACTTAGAACAGAGCACCATGTAATGTAGATGATCATGCAAAAAAATAAGAAATTAAGATATAAGCTAAAACTAAAAAGAATGCCTTAGCTTCTCAGTTTCTTACATAAACATCTACATTACATGGTTTTATAAGTTCTTAGTTTTAGTTTTAAAGTAATGTAAGTGTTAATTTTTGCTTGCATGAATCCACCTTTGTAAACTTCGAACAAGTATTAGGAAAAAAATGTTTGAAGAAAAAATGTGTGAGTACCACAAGAGATAATACAGGTTTTAAAAAATTGTTTATTAATAAATTTTTTATTAGTGCATGAGGCGTCTATTTTATTTTCCCCATAAGAAGAAAAATATATAATTCTGAGTTTACCCATCAATTAACCCATAATGACATCTCGTAGATTTGCTTCTGTTTCTGTGCAAAATAAATTATAAGCAAGTTTCTTCAATTCAAAGTTATTGTTTCAAACGTCTATTTATTTTTTATAACTACTTATACAACTAAATATAACTTTTTAAAATAACATATCACCAAAAAAAATTAATTTATTATTATTTTTTGCAAATAAACTAGAAAAAAGTGGAAATTATTAACGATTGCAGTATATTTTAAATCGGTCGAGGTCCACTGGTGACGTAAGCACCGACGAAAGATTAAAGCGAATAAGCAATCCTGTAGGGTTTATAATCGTTGAACAAAACACGCGCTCAGCAGAAAATTGATGATCGCTTCGGTAGCGCTACCGAAGCGATGTGATGAACGCGACCAATATTTAACTGATACAATACTAATACAGT
Source organism: Galerucella pusilla (assembly GCA_910591695.1). Lineage (NCBI taxonomy): Eukaryota > Metazoa > Arthropoda > Insecta > Coleoptera > Chrysomelidae > Galerucella > Galerucella pusilla. The sequence goes on from CAJUYI010001411.1 coordinate 39,495, forward strand.
ATAAGACAAACGTAAAAGAGCACAATACGTCACCGATTATGACGTGACGACAAAGGATGGCTAAGCAAACTCTATCATACTTTTTTGAGAACCTTTCAGATTTGATCAGTAATATCAGTGAGTAATACCTTTTACATTCGGTAGATAAATAGTGGTTACTGATGTTTTTTTTTCATTTCTCTCGGTAGTCTAGGATGTATAATTTCTCTTTCAGGATAACCATTCACCTGTAGAGATTGATTAACGTGTTGAATCTCTACCTCTAGATTTTCTGGTTTACAGATTCGTGGAGCTCTTTCAATCACATTTTTTTAAGGCCAACCAGAAAATATACACATTCTGGACAATTTTTCGTCCAGAAAATAACGTGTTGCCGATAGAGACCGGAAAATGGACGTGAGGGACCGGCAAAAGCTTTTATTCACAACCATATATGTAATGTCATTACTAACGTCATTGAAGGTTAGAAAGTGTCATATTACACACCTTTACTTACAGCCCTGACCTCCTGCCCTCACCAAAATTCAAATTATTGTTGCATAAGTTGAATATGGGGTTGAAAAGAAATGAATTTTTGGAAAAAATTATGCATTCCGTTTTCTCTGTGGAGAATTGGAATTCTGTAGACTCAGACCAAATTTCAGGGTGTCGAAAATGTTGCTGCATGATATTTTTACCCTTAATATATAAATCTAAATCATCTGCGTATAGGATCGTTTGTATGTATAAATAGTTTTCAATAAACGCAAGCATATTTCCATTTATTCCCCAATCGTATCAATTAAATGAAATTTTATGCTACCAAGCTGTAAAACATGCACGTTTGATGTCAAAAAATACTAGAACTTTTTGCTTGTTATGAAATGCTTCATGTATGTCGGATTCCAAGTCCATTATATTGTCGATTGTTGTTCGTTCTTTTCCTAAGCCACTCTGTTCCCTGTTTAGTGAGGAGTTAGACTCAAGGAACCAAATAAGTCGGTTATTAATCACTTTTTATTATTCTGTTGAAATTAGTTTGATTTAAAATGTTATCTACAAGGCGTGTGAACAATGTCCAATTTGCAGACTTCAACTTCCATTTACTAGTAGGGTGATGTGATGTCTGATTTTATCGGATATTTGTTATAATTTTGAGAGAGTGGTCGCTTCCGTGAAGATCTGAAAGTACGTTCCAAATAAGGTTAAGTGCTGTGGTGGAATCGGAAAAGCTTGAATAAATGTGTGACAAACTACCATTATAACATTTGAAGCGTGTGGGATGGCCATAGTTTAGGAGTGATAAGTTATTTTGTTCAATAGCATCGTATATTATTTTACCACGTGGGATCCCTAGATAACCCCAAAAAATATTATAATCGTTGAAATCTCTGACAGTTGGTCTAGGGAGAGGAATCTGATTGATGAGATTGGCTAAGCTCTCAATGTTAATATCCTTATTGGAAGGAAAATAGGTATAAATCACAAATATTTAATTTGGTTTTGCCTAGTATGCGAACTGCAATTGATTCTAAATTAGTTACTAATGGGATTGAGCATTATTCTATATATCTTTTTTAACATGAATTGATACGCCGCCGCTGGCTTGTTCACAATTTTGTCTATAGAAAAAAAGCCGTTGAAGTTTTTAGGAGTATAAGTCTTATCACTTTTGAAATTTGTTCCTTGTAAACATAATATTGCTGGGTTTTGCTCTGATATTAAAATTTGTAGTATTTCCAGATGTGAGTATACGCCGTTGATTTTCCATTGTACCATAGTATTGAACGTGATGAAAAAATCTAATTGAAATTATTGATTTTCAATAAGTTTCCTGCGATGAATCGCTTTCAGTGTCAGTAGTTTCAGGATTACAAGCACGCTTACATTTTTCCCGGATTTCAGTACATCTGGTTTTATTACCGCGATCAGAAAGATTTGGGTATATTTCTGCAAGCATTTTACACAGTACTGTCCAGCCATCGGTATAATTTTGGACAATCAATTCGGGATTGTAGGAACCATAACAGTTATCGAATATATCAATGAGTTGGTCAAAGTTAAGAGAAAAACGAGAGTCGTGATGCTCGATAAGAGACTTTGTGAGCTTAGGTAGTTTTCGTGTGGTTTTTTTCTTGTTTTTTTTTTGGGGGGGTGGACTGGAAAATGGGTTATACAGATTGAGGATCTGTGTTATTGTCAATTTCGGGTGAATGTCGATCTGAAGATTTTCTTCTCACTTGATTCAAAATAAGTGCTTCAGATATTTGTTGAGATGGATTAATTGAGGATGTTGGATGTGATACAGTACTAATTTGCTGAGAATTTGGTAATGTTTCAGGTTCTGGTAGCAATGTTGATAAAGTAGTGCTTTTAGTAACAGTAGTTGGGACAAGAGGTTCTATTGGAGTAGTAGAGGTCACTGTGCATTGAGATGCTGTTTACATTTAAACGAGACATTTTGTCGATGGACATGAAAATACGGTGAGATGTGAGGAATGAATCTGGGAGATTTACATCATCTTGTAGAGGAGTCGAGTCACTTTACGTCAAAAACTACCAATATGACCATATTTCGTCTCAGAAAAACCCAATTTTACGGGACTTACAGGTGATAGCCAATTGAAGCCCATATTTTTTGAGTATGCCTCTAAAGTCTTATCAGGAATGGAGGGATAAACATTTGATAGTAAAATGCGACTTGATGGGGTAATCAATCTTCTTGCTGTAATAATTTCGTTATTTATAGATATTTTACCATCTTTTGTCAAATATTCTTCTACAGATTCAGTTGATAGGTAGGTATATGCAAATTCGGTTGTTTGAAATTCTTGATGCGAACGCTATATTTTTTGGTTGAACTTCAGGTCCTAGTGCATTTACATATTCTACTAATACAACTCCGTCTAAAGATGGGAATATGAGGGCTATTGCTTTTGACGGATAAATTTCTCAGATGCTGCTGGTGAGTAAGTAGGTTGAGAGATGGGGTGAGTTACTGTTTAAGTACCTCTGGAGTCAGAAGACTCAGTCGTTTCTACATCCATTATTGTTAAAGGTATGTTAATGGACATCTGTTTGAATGTAGTCCTGTTCACTATTGAATAGTCCGGTGATAAGAACTGGCTGCTCAAGCGATGAGATATTTGGGAACTATCCTATCTGTTAGAGTCTTTGTGTTGATTTAAGTAAACAACCCTTTAGAGGTGTTGTCACTCGACTTATATTGCTTTCCAGGAATTCACCACAGCGAAGTAGATTATTTTAGTGAATCGGTATTTATCGCTAAAATTAATCCCTTCCAAAAACAAAATGGACGTATATCTGCAATTTTAATATTATGGAACGTAGTTCAATATAAGTCGGCTGTGAACTTTTAAATGGTTAGGTTAGGTGATTACTAACTACCCTTCCGTCTAATACGTCTCAACAAGCAAATATGGTGTTTGATTTATGAATTGAATTGAAAATATACACCTGGTTGAGTATAACTTCATCCAAAGAGTAGTTTCTAATTCTGTAAGACGTTCAATATATTTTTTGAGTATTTACTTGTAATCATTTTTATAGATTACGCAGTTACACTTCACAACTTGGCCTGATCATGGTATACCATTGTATTCCCAAAGTCTGGTACCTTTCTTACAGAAATTGTTGAAAATACCATACGGCACTCAATCACCTATACTTATCCATTGCAGGTAAGTTGCATGATTAAAGTTTTAGAGGAGAAAATCAGGCTTATCAACTCGAATGTAATATTGAAAGAAGAAAAATCTAATAGGACAGAGACAATCAAACTTCTGGAAAACTACAACTAAATGAGAACATATGAAATACTGAGTCAGATTGATAATGCACTAAAAGTTTTGACACTTGTCCTAACGAGACACTGTCGCCTGAATGGACACCTCAAAAATCCCAAACCAGTGGAGCAACAGAAATATAAATCTTTTCCAATAGAAAAACAATCCCCCATTCACATTATGCATGCAATGCATGACAATACAAAATCCTAAAACACACCTAGTTCAATAAACGAAGGTGTCAACATGGGCAACTGGTCCAGCAAGAGCAATTTTTTTTTAATTTGCAGGTTATGGTAGGCACATTGAATTCCCAAAATGTCAGGTACCTGTCCATTGTGGGAGGGTGGGAAAATGGCTCTGAAATTCCAGAAAATCCGTTTTCCCACGATATCTGCCGAGATTTGACCACTGGAGAATTTTTGTTCAGACGAAAAATAAAGAGCAGTTCCTTGCCCACAAAAATGATCCTTAGCATTTTTTCGAAAAATTAGATAGTTTTAGTGATAAATGTCCCGAACGCCGACCCAAAATTGAGCTCCAGGCCGGCTTATAGAGAGCACGCTCTGAGGGCATGACGTCCCAAAGTAAATTACTAATTTTTTAATAACTCGCGTGAAAGTCAATATTTTTTAATGAATCCAAGTGCGGGTGAAAGAAGGGATCTGTGGCTACTAAGGCGTGTTTTTATCCACTCAATTCGTGCTCCTGGGTCATTGGGAAACCAGGCCGAAATTCGTCATTTCAGATTTTTTAATGCTTCCATGGATTTATTCATATTATTTTTATTAATAGTTATTTCAGCCAATCCCATTGGATAATGGTTCTTTGGGGGGTACTTTATTTATTCCGAAACAATACTACCAATAACTCGCCCGTATTTTTTTGAATAATGTATTTTCTAAGAGGCGATTTTAGTGGATTTCTGGAGTTTTCCCGAGCGCTCTGGCTTATCGGGAATTTCTCGATGATTAACTGTCAAACCCGCTTATAATTGATATTGGGAGAATGGTTAGAATATTCTCTTGCCGATGGTATGATTTTTTCTGGCCCAGTCCCCTGGGTTTTCAGGAAAATCGGGGAAATTTCCAGTTTTCCGAAGGAAGACATGTGGCGATAGTTTAGAATCAATATAAAATTAAAGGTGAGTGAAAGTAGTGAAGATAATTGATATTCTTGACGTTTATAAATTCATGATATTTTTAGAGATCTGTCAACGAGTCAGATATTATACGTTGTACATAATAGTGTTAATAAATATAATACATATATATAACGCTTATGTAATAGGTAATATTCACCACCGTTATCTATTACCTATATTGGTGACCCCGACAGAAGAACACAACGAGAAAGATGAATCGTGACGAAGGTCAACTTCTAAATCTACGAGAGGAGAACGAAGACTTACTACGTCAAATCCAAGCTCTTCACCAGCAGAACGAGCAACTACAGAGATTACCGCACCTACAACAACAACAGCAGCAACCACAACATCAAGCTCCAGTCGTCGACTACCCGGAAAATCATCCCGCAGTGCAACGGGTAGCTGTAAAATTACCACCTTTTTGGGCCGACAAACCAAGCTTATGGTTCGCACAAGCTGATTCTCAGTTTACGCTGTCTAATATTACAAATGAGGTAACCAAATTTCATTACATCGTTTCTCAATTAGACGCACGTTTTGCACTGGAAGTCGAGGATATCATAACAAAGCCTCCCGCTCAGTTTCCATACACATTTTTGCGCACAAAATTAATTGAACGTTTGTCTGAGTCTGATGAACAACGAGTTCGTCAATTGATTAGCGAGGCAGAACTTGGCGATCGGAAACCGTCGCAGTTTCTTCGTCATCTTCGTTCTCTCGCTGGTGCTACCATCGCTCAAGATAGCTTTTTGTGTCAACTTTGGTTACAACGACTTCCATCCAATGTTCATGCTATTCTCACAACGCAGTCGGAGCTGGCGCTTGATAAACTTGCGGAACTTGCTGATAAAATCGTCGAAGTTTCTCCGAGCAATCCAACGTTCTCTGTAAGTGCAGCACTTAACGAGAAAGGCACAGAAACTAAACTTTTGAATGCCATTACTGATTTACAAAAACAAGTTGCTGCGCTGTCCACTTCTCGCTCACGTTCTCGCAGTTCTAATCGCAATTTTAGACAGAAGAATAAACCTTGCAATCGAAACTATTCTAACCAACATTCAAGTCAAGTTTGTTGGTATCACAAAACGTATCAGCAAAATGCTAAAAAGTGCATTAAACCTTGCAATTTTTTTGGGAAACGACCAAAGCAGTCCGTGAGGACGGCGTCTGACTGCTCTTCATCCAGTAGCCGTCTAGTTGTAGTTGATAAAAATTCAAAACATAAATTTTTAGTTGATACTGGTTCTGATTTATGTTGTTTTCCTCGTCGTCTCCTTCGAGATCGTCGTTCTCCTGTCAACTACGATTTATGTGCCGCAAACGGAAGCACGATAAAAACTTACGGTTTCATAACCTTAAATCTCAATCTAAGCCTTCGACGTAGTTTTCTGTGGAGATTCGTCGTTGCTGATGTTGATTACCCTATCATTGGATCAGATTTTCTTGCCCATTATCATCTTTTACCTGATTGCCGCACCAAACAAATCATCGATGTTTCCACCGGACTTCAAGCTCACGGTTTTTCTCAACCTTTTTCGCAAGGCAGTGTCAAAGTAGTTCAAGATGCTTCAACTTACTCTGCTCTTGTTTCTGAGTTTCCTGAAATCAGTCGTCCACAAGGTTTACCCCGAAATATTAAACATGAAACTGTCCATCATATTCGCACAACTCCTGGACCTCCGGTTACAAGTAAAGTTCGCCGATTAAGTCCCGAAAAATTAAAAATAGCCCGAAAAGAATTCGATGATATGATACAAGCCGGCACAACTCGCCCATCTGAAAGTTCCTGGTCCTCTCCTTTACATTTGGCACCGAAGAGTGACTCAACTTGGCGTCCCTGTGGAGATTTTCGCGCGTTGAACGCTCGAACAATACCAGATCGTTATCCTGTTCGTCACATTTACGATGCCACTTTTTTTATTGATGGATGTACGATGTTTTCAAAAATTGACTTAGTAAAGGCATATCAACAAATTCCTGTTGCTAAAGAAGATATTGGAAAAACCGCCATCATTACACCATTTGGACTTTTCGAATTTCCATTCATGACTTTTGGACTTCGAAATGCTGGTCAAACTTTTCAAAGGTTTATGGATGAAGTTTTACGCGGTTTAGATTTTTGTTTCGTTTACATGGACGACATTCTTGTTTTCTCTCGTTCTAAAGAAGAACACGAACATCATCTAAGAATCATTTTTGAACGTCTCTCGAAATACGGTTTACTAATCAATCCAAATAAATGCATTTTTGGAGTTGATGAGATTAATTTTTTAGGATATACTATTTCTTCCGCTGGCATCCGTACTCCAGAAGAACGTGTTCAGGCAATTAAAGATTTCCCTCTACCAAAAACAGCAAAAGGTCTTCGCCGCTTCTTGGGAATGCTGAATTTCTATCGCAAATTCATACCTCACGCATCTGAATATGAAGCTCCTTTACATAATGCAATAAGCAATCCACTTCTGAAAGGTTCTCAGCCGATAGAATGGACACCTGAATTAGAAGAAGCTTTCTCAAAATGCAAAAACTGCATTTCTTCTGCTTCACTTTTGGTCTTTCCTCGTATCGGTGTGCCACTTGGTTTATTCACAGATGCTTCAAATCACTCTGTTGGAGCCTGTTTGCAGCAGCTCGTTGATGATGTTTGGCAACCACTTGCATTCTTTTCAAAGAAAATGTCTTCGAAAGAAAATTCTTGGCCTGCTCACTATCGTGAACTTCTTGCTATATACGCTGCAATTCAGCACTTTCGTCATTTTTTGGAAGGACATCAATTCACGATCTACACCGATCACAAACCGTTGGTTTACGCTTTTCAACAAAAACGTGAAAAACTTCCACCAGTTCAACTCAATCAACTCTCTTTTATCGCGGAATTTTCAACGGATATTCAATACATTAAAGGTGCCGATAATATTGTGGCCGACACCCTTTCCCGGATTGAAGCTGTTTCTGCACCACTTGATTACGAGTTACTGTTCAAATCTCAAGAAGAAGACGAAGAACTCAAGAAGATTATTCAAGAAAATTCTTCTCTCCACATTGAACGTGTGCCGATTCCTGGATCCTCACTCACTGTGTTTTGTGATACATCAACAGGAAAACCACGACCTTTTATCACACCTTCATTCCGACACCTCGTTTTCAATCAACTTCATAGTTTGAGTCATCCCGGGGCCAATGCTTCACTCAAGTTAATTAGCGACCGATTCGTTTGGCCTTCGATGAGCAAAGATTGTCGAAGTTGGGCTCGTGCTTGCACTGAATGTCAACGATCGAAGATATCTCGTAACGTTCATGCTCCTATTGGAAATTTCAAAACTCCCACACAAAGGTTTTCTCATATCCACATCGATTTGATTGGGCCACTTCCACCTGCACAATCTTTTCGATATTGTTTGACCATCATCGATCGTTTTACTCGATGGCCCGAAGTTCATCCTTTACAGAATATAAGTACAGATACGGTGATTCACGCTCTTTTGGATTGTTGGATATCTCGTTTTGGTTTTCCTCAAACTATAACCTCAGATCGTGGAGCTCAATTTACTTCTCATGTTTTCAAAAATTTCGTAAAGTTTTTTGGAATTCGACATAACCTCACTACAAGCTGGCATCCTGCTGCGAATGGTTTAGTCGAACGTTTACATCGTCACTTGAAAGCTGCAATAATGGCTCATTCTGACATCGACTGGGTTCATGCTTTGCCCCTCGTATTACTTGGAATTCGTTCAGCTTTTAAAGAAGATATCAAGGCTACTTCCTCTGAGATGGTATATGGAGAAACTCTACGTTTACCTTTTGAACTTCTCTCTTCAAACCCTGAAAACAAGAATCTTGACGATACGAGCAGCTTTCTCTCAAGCTTAAGAGAATTCATGTCACGTTTACGACCAACTCCAGCATCAAGACATTGTCAACCTGGCGTTTTTGTTTTCAAGGAACTCTCGAAATGCAGTCATGTTTTTTTGAAAGAAGGACCCATTCTCAAAGCACTTCAACCACCATACACTGGTCCATACGAAATCATTGATCGAGACGAAAAGACGATGACGCTCTTGATACGCAGTAAACCTACTAAAGTATCGATCGATCGAGTGAAACCTGCATTTATTTTACAAGATGAAGCTTCAACACCTGTTTCTGTTCCTGTTCCAAAACATGTTCCTGATCCTGTTCCAAAACATGTTCCTGTTTCCCCTCCTCCTGTTAAACCTGTACCTGAAGAGCCCATTCCTGTTCCCGAATATACAACGCGATCTGGCAGAAGATTTAGATTTAGAAAAACTTTGAATTTGTAACCAAATTCTCTGCCAAGGGGGGTAGTGTGGCGATAGTTTAGAATCAATATAAAATTAAAAGTGAGTGAAAGTAGTGAAGATAATTGATATTCTTGACGTTTATAAATTCATGATATTTTTAGAGATCTGTCAACGAGTCAGATATTATACGTTGTACATAATAGTGTTAATAAATATAATACATATATATAACGCTTATGTAATAGGTAATATTCACCACCGTTATCTATTACCTATAGACAGCTATTCTTCTGAATTTTTTCGATTAGTTTTTTCTCTTTGCAGTAAAATTTTTCCCGGTCAAGCATCATACCCCATGAAATGTCACATTCTGAACTTTCCCTTGATATGTGTATCAAGTATTTTATTTTATGCATTAAAAAGAAATTTGTCTCTAAATTTGTTGTAATGGATGCCTCATTTTATTCTCGCACGCCGCCACGCCACCCATCTATAGTGTGGTCGACGGCGTCTGCTATAGTGCGTTCAAGTTCAAGTCATTATTAATTTTATTGTTATTATTAAATAATAAATTTTGAAATTTTTATTGATAAAAAACACGGAAATATTGAAAATTCTTGAGCTTCTTTTTTTTAGCACACGGTGAGGTTTCATTTTTTTAATTAAGATCATTAATATTGTTGTGGGTGAAATGACATCTAATGATTTGATAAATATTGTTCATTCCTGTAGAAAAATGGAAGTCGCAGAGGATTCTAGTACGCCCGTGTGTTTTATTTGTGATCAAGCTCTGACTGAAGACGTTAGAACGGTAACCCGAAGTCTACAAACCCTAATAAATGTTAGCAAGACCAGGAAAGACAACCACCATTTGTTCCTGGAGAAGGTATCGTCTGTGGAAGTTCATCGCTTGTGTAGGAAGAGGTATTCGGTAATGAAGAATGGGAAAGTTATTTTCGCAATTTTAGCGTCTACTTTCAATCCTTTTCGCACACAATCATTCCTAGGATTGGTCTGTCCAATAAAAGCAGGCCAGGGTCTCAATTTTAAAGAAAGTGATAACTTTTTGACCCCGAGAGTGAGTAAGAGATCGATCATTTTCATGTTTCTTTTCATGGCCTCAATTTTTTCGCGGTTGCGAAAATGCAAGGTGGCGCCATCTACCATAGATGCCTGGAGGCCCAAACATAGAAATTGGTGTATTTTCAGGGTCCCTCATCCCAGATTTTGGGCTAGAAGCGTCAGTTTTTAAGTTTCAGAAAACTGCGAACTTTTCAACCACCATTTTTGCAAAAAATATTGGTGTAACGAAAGAAATTGTGGGGACAACTTTTTTGGGAATGAACTGCTCTTAATTTTTTGTCTGAACAAAAATTCTCTAGGGATCGTAGTTCGGGAGATATCAACGAAAAACGGATTTTCGGGATCTCTAGAGCCATTTTCCGACCCTCCCACAAATTTCAGGCAACTGAAACTTTGGGGGTTTTATGTACCCACTATTACCTGCAAATTGAAAAAAAAATTTCCTTGCTGGACCAGATGCCCATGTTGACGGTATTTTTCGCCTTCATTTATTGGACTATATGAGACTAATGGACACTTATCTAAACTGAAGCCTGTGAATTTCCTGAAATTCCTCCAGGAAATAGGTCTACTACTAGTCACTGAGACTTTCTTCAAGAGCCAAGTAAAGGAGAGGGGGACAATGAATTGTATTGTTTCTGTCACTTAAATTGTAGAGGTAACATACAAAAAGATAATTTGGAATTTTCACCAATAATTATTTCAGAAAATAGCCTGTAACATGAATAAAACTTGTGAATATGCAATACATGTTCTATAACCTATAACAATATTATTTCGAACGAATTATATTTTCAGCGCTGGGGTAGGGAGAACTGGTACAATTATTTTGAGCGATATCTGTTTGCGTATGGCTGCAGGAGAAGGTTTCATAGATTTTTTGGCGCATCTTGAAAATCTACGCAACCAAAGAGCCAATTTGGTGGATAATATAGAACAGTACAAGTTGGCTCATTTAGTCGTTCTTGAATGCCTCTTCGGCATGCGGACCGCCATACCTTGTAACGAAGACATGCAAACCATTATAGATAGTACTATATCTAATAACGGTATAAGAACACAGATGAAATACATTCTTGAAACAAAATGGCAAGACTCAGCAATGGAAGCTATGCTTGAAAATGAAGAAGATGCTCCTATTTACCCTGAAAAAAATAGGTTTAAGGATATCATACCAGGTGAGATCATTCCCATCGCCTGACTCATAACTCTAATTTAACCTTTGATGTTCATTTCCTATATAACAAACTGCACTATCACTACATCATTTTTTTCAACTCACTCACATTTCTTTCATTGTTCAATATTTGAACGAAGTAATTAGGTAATTGATTGAATAATGTACATAATGTAGCACAGTAGTAGGTCTAGTTCACCATTGACCGATCTATAGCAGATTGAACCAATCAAAAAGTCGACCAAGAGCGTGGATATTTATATTTTGTAATAGTTGAGCATTTAATTCAAGGAACTTTATTGTGAATACTTATAGAATCAATTTAATTACAAGTGGACCGGTTAGCCTTACCACATTGCGCCCTTTAGGAGAATAGAATGTATATATTGCGAATAGTGTTGCTTGAGATATTGTTGCAGTATTTCCTAGTGCAGTTGATATGCAAGCATTATGACCTTCAACCCGTATTCCTACTTATTCGTTTGTATGCATTTTGCAGAGCGACCATACGTGCATGTAAATTGTAGATGTAATGGAGGAAGGCCTAGAATTATCTCTAAGGCTGTGTTGGGGTAAAATCCCTTCGCACGTATAATTCCCATGCAGGCAAGTCCTTGCACTTCTTGTCCTTTGTTGCGTTGCTTTGTTTCAGACCAAGTTTTCCCAAAAATCATGCTACACGTCCGAGAGCCTTTGTTGCTATTGAGATAATATATATGCGAGGTGTGCATTCCACGTGAGTACTTGACATCTTCTGACAAAGGATGTCGTTTGGTCAGGACGTGCTTATATTAGCCGTTTGTAAGGTTTAAGGCAGGTTTAAGGCGATGTCCAATAATACGGTCGTGTTTGCCTCTAACTTCCATACCATAGGCCAGAGCACAAACTCTTTTCTTTGAGCTTCGGTAAGAGGTGATCAATCACTAGTTTCTACAGTAGAGGAGTGTGCAGGGCAATCGATTGACCTGGGAGTGCAACATGTATTATCTTTGCAGATTTAGGGTTGGATGGGTTGGATGGGATAGGAAAATATCATAACATCAAGTGTATATTGGTTTTGCTTATTATTCACATTAAACCCTAGTGCATATCAGTGGCCGATCATACTGTAGGTACAACACTTTACTTCACTATATTACACGGGTCATACTTAACAGACATAATGTTGACTTCACTAAAGTATGACTGAATAGTACTTCATTCGTGACCAAGAATAATAACAATAATAATTGTACTCGGCTTTTTCACGTCTGTATAACTATTGATTATTTGTAAATCACGTTTGCTTAAATCAATAGTTATTGACCTATTTATTGATCAAGGCGAATATTATTATGTTGCATGGTGGTGCTGCATGTATTTGGATAAATACATCACACGAGGAAGGTAATTATTTCCATAATATTTGTCATTGATTGAACCCATTTCATTATTGAGGGCTGGATATCATTTGCTGTTGAGGCGGCGCTAATTAATTCACATCTCCATGGTATTTACATACGTTTCTCGAGCTGCTACTGGCACGGAGTGAACAGAAAAACTGACAATGTTTTTCAGTAAATCTAAATATTCAACCATAGGAATTTATCAAAATTTCCAAAAATAAACATAATCTTATTATTTTTTTTTTAAAAAAAGGTGAAATCTAAGACAAAATAGTACTCTCAAAAAATAAAAACTTAGATCATAGTGTACTCTGAGATAATAATAGGAAGTTCAACCCAATCCAAATAAAAAAAAACTAATAAAAACAAGATCAAAATTAAAAATTGGAGTATACGATCAAAAACTTAAGAGAGGTAATACCCCAACCGTTTATTGTGTATTCTATAACATTGTTGTAGGTGTGGTATCTTCAAAGCTTAGTTTAATCGGATGTGCGAAAATTGTTCAAAGTAATGGACCTGTGAACCTATAGATACTGGATTTGCCATACCCCAATAAAAATAAATCCAAAAGAGACAAATCTGGTGATCGTACGGGCCATAAAATATTTCCTCCATCGAGTATTAAACGGTCTGGAAAAGGCTTTCTTGTTGAAATCAAATAAATATCAATCAAATATCATCAAATTCATATCCTGATAATAGATGAATTTTGAGAACAATAGGCAGTTACAATAAATTCAAATGATTCTACCATTTTTCTCCATGGTCTTATCAAATTGCCATTATACCAGCCCAAACATTCCCTTGACTAATACCGGACCATTGAAGCATTTGTGATGGCCAAGTAATAGAAAACTTGACTCACCTTTGAAAACTACTTTCTTGATAAATCCTTTGTTGTTATTGTTTCTATCAATTCCCACAAAATTGCATTTTTCGAATATCGCCACCCATGTAGCATTTTGACGATGCTGCAGATAATACACAAAGATTAACGTTTTACTTCGTATCGAAATTAGTCACTCATGCAACGACGCTCTCTAAGCCATCAGACAAAGTTGTCTTAATATTTTAGTTGAAACAGAACGTTGTTACAACCTTTGCCTAACTGCGCAACATTTTTGCAACTAATCTTTTTTCAATTATTTTTCGGCACTATAACCATATATAAATAGGTACAACATTTATTAGTACAGGGAATGAAGTTCAAAAAAAGGTAAAACCTCGCAATTTTTTCGTCCAGCATGGATTGACTTGAAATTTTAACAGGAGGTAGGTGATAGCCGAAGGTTCAACATCTATATCGAACCGAAGGGCGCTAAACGGTTTATAGGGGTGAAAACTACCCTTATTTGTCAAAAATCATAAAATAACATTTTAAACCAGAAAATGGGTAACATTTGGTTTAGATAAGTTGAATAATAATTGTTTTGAGCTTTGGCATACAATTTCATCATATTTCAACCCTTAAAAAGCAGCCCCTGTTACAGCTTAATGTAAAAAAATCACGAATCCTTAAAAAATGATTTCGCCTCTGATTGATTTGCATGAAAATTTGGGATTAGGCTCAACTCACCCTCTGCTCTATATATCATGTCATGCTGACGAATCCTGATTGTTTCTTAGGGGTGAAAACTACCCCTAAATGTCAAAAATTAAATATCATCATAAATCTTAAGATAGGTGAAAATTGGTTTGAATTAGTAAAATGATGAATTTGTTACATTTCAAAATACAATTTTATACTTTTTCAACCCTTAAAAATCAACTGTTATTAGTGTTATATGTAAAAAAAAAATTTTTGCCAAGAGAAAAATAATTAATGCTAATGGGGATTTGCTCAATAATTCTGTTGTAAAAAAAATGTGTCACGTGCATTAAGTAACTTTTCAACCTTTAACAACCACCCTTCACAACATTGCTATTTTTATGAACTATTGTAATAGATATTTCGTATATATAACGCCCCACTGCCGAATAAACCGGTTTTGTACATTATTATGCTTCCAAGTGCACTATACTATACTATTGGAATTTTTCGAAAAAAAAAATCGATTGGTTTTTTTTAACGTATTTCCTTCATTTTTGATGATAAAAAGTTTATTCAAAAACGATTTTGTAGGGTTTTTCAAGAACTACAAGGATCTGTAAGTTAAATCTCTTTAGACCCTTTCGTTTTCAAATGGGGTGAGTTTAAAGGGCTAAAAAAAGGTGGTGCTCGTGCGTAAATAGACGTTTTAAACGGCTATATATCGTCAAATATTAACTGTACAAAAAATCTACTCACAGGAAAATTTTTGTTATAAAAAAAGCTACAATTTCGTTTTTTAACTTTGCTTGTACCTCTAATATTTTGAAAGAAAGGGTAAAAAATACAAAATTATGAAAAATAACTTTTTACTTTAAGCCATAATTTTTCGAAAACTATGAATTTTAAATTGGTCAAACTTCTTGGACATATTAACCATACATGTACAAGGAGAATTGCACAAGGGTAAAGATCAATTTTAATTAGGGGGGTAGTTAGGGGGTTGTTTTCACCGATTTTTTTGTATAAAAAATTCAGTACTGACATTATTTTTGTCATAATTCACTCAAGTTTGATGCTACAGACCTTTTTTTTTAAGAAAGGTCTAATTATGCTCTTTCGAAAAGATTCTATGAATTTTCTTCGAAAAATGCATCATTTTTCCGGTATTTGACTTTGAATCTATCACATTTTGCATTTGGGAAAAAAAGTTAATCATTGATGGGCCATATCTCGGTTCCTATTGGTTTTAGAAAAATTATAAAATAAGGGTTTTGCTTGTTCTTTTAAAAGCTACAATTTTGCTCTCCACAGTTTTTTTGATAAAATGCATGATTTTCGAGTTATCCGCGAAAAACATATCAAAAACGTCGATTTTTTTCCTCTAAAAAGCATTA